>CAUYPK010126817.1:0-10199 GCA_963574355.1 Loris lydekkerianus | reverse complement strand
GCTTTGAAGTTCAATAAATTTTAATTTTATCAAGTTCAATTTATTCTGTTGTTGATTGTCTGTGCTTTTTGGTGTTACATATAAGAAACTATTGCCTGAGCCAAATAAGAACAAATCAGGAGGTATCACATTACCAGACTTCAGGCTATACTATAAATATACAGTGATCAAAACAGCATGGTACTGGCACAAAAATAGAGCAGTGATTTATGGAACAGAATAGAGAACATAGCTACTTGTCACCATTTGATCTTTGACAAACCTATCAAAAATATTCAGTGGGGGAAAGACTCCCTATTTAACAAATGGTGCTGGGTGAACTGGCTGGTGACCTATAGAAGATTGAAATTGGACCACCCCCCTTTTACCATTAACAAAAATTGATTCTCACTGGATAAAAGATTTACACTTAAGACATGAAACTATAAAAATACTAGAAGAGAGTGCAGGGAAAACACTTGAAGAAATTGGTCTGGGAGAATATTTTATGAGGAGGGACTCAGGGCAATTGAAGCAACACCAAAAATACATTACTGGGATCTGATCAAACTAAAAAGCTTTTGCACAGCCAAGAGTGCAGTATGTAAAGCAAACAGACAACCTTCACAATGGGAGAAGATTTTTGCAGGTTATGCTTCTGACAAAGGTCTGATAACTAGAATCTACAGAGAACTCAAACTAATCAATAAAAGAATAAATAACCCCATTTCTATGTGGGCAAGAGACTTGAACAGAAACTTCTCTGATGAAGAAAGGCGCATGGCCTACAAACACATGAAAAAATGCTCATCATCCTTAATCATCAGAGAAATGCAAATCAAAACCACTTTGAGATATCATCTAACTCCAGTAAGATTAGCCCACATCACAAAATCCCCAAAGTACAGATGTTGGCATGGATGCAGAGAGAAGGGAACGCTTCTACACTGCTGGTGGGAATGCAAGCTAATATGACCTTTTTGGAAAGGAAGTTTGGAGAACACTCAAGTAACTAAAAGTAGACATAGAATTCAATCCTGTAATTCCTCTACTAGTATATACCCAGATGATCAAAAATCATTTTACAACAAAGACATTTGCACCAGAATGTTTACTGCAGCCCAATTCATAATAGCCAAGACATGGAAACAGCCCAAGTGCCCATTGACCCATGAATGGATTAACAAATTGTGGTATATGTACACCATGGAATACTATGTAGCCATAAAAAAGATAGAGACTTCACATCGTTTGTGTTTACCTGGATGGAGTGGGAACATATTCTTCTTAGTAAAGTATCCCAAGAACGGGAAAAAGAGTATCAAGTG
Organism: Loris lydekkerianus; assembly: GCA_963574355.1. NCBI lineage: Eukaryota > Metazoa > Chordata > Mammalia > Primates > Lorisidae > Loris > Loris lydekkerianus. The sequence goes on along the minus strand of CAUYPK010126817.1, from coordinate 8,892 downwards.
TACTCAATATTACTATGAAATCAATATATAACCACCTACACACTCATATGAATGGCAAAACATAACTATAGTCCAGAAAGTAGAAGGGAAGAGGGGAGAAGGGGGAGAGGAGGAGGGAAGGTATTTTGGGGGACCTCACCTAATGTGCATGATGCAATGATACATTTCAAAACTATTAAGAAATGAGTATAATTGTGATGGATGTGTTACTTAGCCCAATGTAAGAATTTCACATTGTATATCAAAGCAGTACCCTGAACCCCATAAATGCATCAATGTACAAAAAAAAATTTATATATATAGAGAGAGAACACAAATTACCTATATAAGAATAAATATGGGAAGATAAGTACAAACACTATGAAAATTAAAAGGATAATAAATGATGTACAACTTTATGCTAATAAAATTGACAACTTAGATAAAATGTTTCTTCAAAGATACAAACTATTAAGCCTAAGAAGAAACAGAAAAGCTTAATTATCCTATAACCTGTTAATGTAATTGAATAAATCCTTTAAAACCACCACTAAAAGAAAACTCCAGTTCTAGACAGGTTCATTGGTGAATTCTACATACTATTTTAAGGAAGAAATAATTCTAATATTTAACCAAGAGCTTTCAAAAACAGAGGAATAAGGAACACGTAATAATTTCATTATGAAACCAGAATAACCTTTCCTTTTTTCCAGATTAATATGAGGAAGCATACGATTAGATTATATTGTTTGCATTAGGAAGGTAAAGGCCAAGTGGTAGTTGTATCTTTTACCCAAGGAAGTGTGTCATATATCCATTGTTCCCAGTAGGTGGGAACTTACCTAAACCCCTTCCCCTTCTTCTTGAATTTAATTAAGGTTTTCTCTCATATGGACCTGTAGTTGTTAATCTATTAGTTTCAACTTAGAATTAACTACAAGAAATGCCTATTTTTCCGTTCTTGTGATACTTAGCTTATGAGAATGTTCTCTGAATCCTTCCAAGTTATTATAAAAGATAAAATATTTCCATCATTTTTATGTCCGGATATATATGCATAAACACACACACATATCATGTAATACTATATATGTGTGTGTATATATACGTATATATATATACACACACATAATATATACACACAGTATATATATATACATATATATATATATATATACACACACCATAGTTTATGAATCTATTCACAGTTTAAAGGACACTTGGGTTGTTTACACATCTTTATACATCTATGTATATATATGCACAAACACACACATATCATATAATACTATATATGTATATATGTATATATACACACACATATATATACACATATATCAACACACACACATAATATATGCACCATAGTTTATGAATCCATTCACAGTTTGAAGGACACTTGGGTTGTTTCCACATCTTTACAATTGTGAATTTAGCTACTATAAACATTTGAATACCAATATCCTTATGGTAAAATGACTTTTTTTCTTTTAGGTAGATACCTAGTAATAGGATTGTAGGTTCAAGTAGGTTTACTTTTAGTTTTTTGAGGATTCTCAATACTTCTTTCCCTAAAAGCTGTACTGCTTTGAAGTCCCACCAACATTGCCTGACTGTCCTTCTCTCCACACCCATGCCAGCATCTGTTGTTTGGGGACCTTATGATGTGAACAATTCTCAGTGGGATCAGGTGATATCCCAGAATGGTTTTGATTTGTATTTCTCTGATGATCAGGAATGATGAGCACTTTGTCCTGTGTTTGTTTTGGCCTTCATCTGTCCTTGTGAGAAAATGTTCTGTCTCTTGCCCAGTTCTAATGGAGTTGTTTGCTCTTTTCTTATTGATTTGCCTGAGTTCTTTATAGATTCTGGTTACTACCCCTTTGTCAGATTAGTAGCACACAAATACCTTCTCCCATGCTAACAGTTGTTTCTTTGCTTTGTTGATCATGTCCTTAGCTGTGCAGAAACTTTTTAACTTCATCAGCTTTCATTTATTTATTTTTGTTGTGGTGGTCTTCATAAATTCTTTTCCTAGGCTATTAGATTCAGAGTATTTCCCACACCTTCTTCTAGAGTTTTTATAGTTTCATGTTTTAGTTTTAAATCTTTTATCCATCATGAGTTAATTTTTGTAAGTGGTGAGCAATGCAGGTCAGTGTCAATCTTTCATATGTGGCTAATCAGTTCTCCCAGAACCATTTGTTAGAGAGAATTCTTTTCCCCAGTGTATGTTTTTGATTGCTTTATTGAAGATCAGATGGCAATATGAAATTGGTTTCATCTCTAGGTTCTCAATTCTGTTCCACAGATCTTTGTCTCTATACTTATGCCAATACCATGCTGTTTTGATCACCATAGATTTATAGTATAACCTGAAATCTAGTAATGTGATGCCCCCAGATTTTTTTCTTGTTTTGCAGAATGGTATTAGCTACTCAGGGTTTTTCTGGTTCCATACTAAATGAAGACTTTTTTTTCAAGTTCTTCAAAGTATGATACTGATATTTTAATGGAGAATGCATTAAATCTGTAGATTGCTTTGGGTAGAATAGCTATTTTAACAATTTTGATTATTTCTAACCATGAGCATGGTATATTCTTCCATTTGTTAACATCCTCTGTTATTTCTTTTCTGTGGATTTCATAGCTCTCTCTGTAGACATCCTTTACATTTTTTCTTAAATATATTCCAAAGAATTTCATTTTGTTTGATGCTATTGTGAAGGGAATTGTATCTTTGACTGATTCTCAGCTTGACTGACTTGTGAACACTGATTTTATATCTTGAGGTGTTACTCTATTTTTAATCACTTTTTAGGAGTCTCCTGGTTAAGTCTTTGGGATTTTCTTAAATATAAGATTGTATCATCAGCAAAGAGTGACAGTTTGGCCTTCTCTGTCCCCATTTGGATACCCTTGATATCCTTCTTTTGCCTAACTGCACTGGCTAAGACTTCCAGCACTATGTTGAATAGTAGTGGTGACAGTGGATGTCCTTATCTAGTTCCAAGTCTAAGTGAAAATTCTTTCAGTTTTGCTCCATTCAGTATGATATTGGCTATGGGTTTGTTGTAGACGGGTCTATGAGTTTAAGAAATGTCCTATCTATACCTATTTCCTTAAGTGTTCATATCAGAAAACAATGCTGACTTTTGTCAAATGCTTTTTCTGCATCTAGTCAGAGGATCCTATGGTCTTTGTTTTTACTTCTGTTTATGTGATAAATTACATTTATAGATTTGTGTATGTTGAACCAGCCCTGCATCTCTGGGATGAAGCCCACCTGGTCATGACGTTTTATTTTTTTGAAGGGTAGCTGAATTTTGTTTGCTAAGATTTTATTATTTTTGCATCAATATTCATTAATGATATTAGTCTATAGTTTTTGTTGTTGTTGAGTCCTTACCTGCTTTGTAGAATGACTTGGGGAGGAGGGCTTTCTTCTCAGTGTTTTGGAACAGGTTCTGCAATATAGGTACAAGCTCTTCCTTGAAGGTTTGGTAGAATTCTGAAGTAAAACCATCTGTTCAGGATTTTTTTTTGTTAGAAGCTTTTTTATTGTTTTGATTTCAGTGCCTGATATTAGTCTGCTGGAGAATTCCACTTCTTCCTGGTTGAGACAAAGGAAGTAGTGTGATTCCAGGAATTGATCCATTTCTCCATGTTTTCAATTTCTGGGCATAGTTTTTTGTAATATTCAGTGATGATCTTTTGCATCTCTGTGTTATCTGTTGTTATTTCCCCTTTTTGTTTCTGATTGAATTTATCTGAAAATCATGCTTTTCTGTTTCTGGTTAATCTGGCCAAGACTTTACCAATTTTATATATGTTTTCAAATAACCAACTTTTTCTTTCATTAATCTTCTGAATGGTTCTTTTGTCTTCAACTTCATTTAGTTTTGATCTAATATGGTTATTTATTTTCTTCTACTGGGCTTAGGATTGGATTGATTTCCTTTTTCCAGTTCCTTCAATGATTGGTTAGATTGTTGATATGTTCTCTTTCAGTTTTCTGTATGTGAGCATTTAATGTAATAAATTTCCCTCTTAAGACAGCTTTTGAGTATCCTACAAGTTTTGATAGCTTGTGGCTTCATTATCATTATGTTTAAGAAGTCTTAACAATTTTCTTATTTCTTCCTCAACCCAGCCATTGCTCAGCAAAAAGTTGCCTGATTTACATGACTTTGTGTTGGGATGTGTGTTTCTGCTTGATTGAGTTCTATTTTTAGTCTGTTGTGGTCTGTAAAGATACAAGTTATAAATTCTATTCCTTTAAATTTATTGAGCTTGGATTCATGTTCTAGGATATGACTGATCTTGAAGAATGATCCATGAGTTGGGGATCAAGGTGATGTTTGCTTTATAGAATGTTGTGGGTAGTATTCCTTCTTTATCTATATTTTGGAAAAGGTTAAGTAATATAGGTACTAGTTCCTCTTTAAAGGTTTGGTAGAATTCTGATGAGAAGCCATCTGGTCCCAGACGTTTCTTTATAGGGAGATTGTGGATAGGCCAAATTCAGTAGTATTAGAGTGAAACGTTCTATATATGTCCATTAAGCCCACTTGTTTTAGAATCACATTAAAGTCCATCATTTCTTTGTTTAGGAACAGCTTGGAGGGTCTGTCTAGTTCTTTCAGTGGTGTGTTGAACTCCATAACTATTATGGTGTTGTAGGTTATCATATTGTTTAAATCAAGTGAGGTTCATCTTATAAATCTGTAAGCATTTTTAACTTGGGTGCATAAATGTTTAGGATTGAAATGTCTTCTTGTTGTATTATTCCCTTGATTAGTATATAGTGTCTTTCTTTCATTACTTTTGTTGCTTTATGGACAATAAAGACAATTGTATCCATGAAAAGGACTGCAACTCCCACTTTCTTCTGGTTTCCATTTGCATGAAATATTATTTTCCAACCCTTTACCCTGAGTCTTAATTTGTCATTGGGTTTAGATTTAAACAGTCAACCAGACTGTGCCTCTTCAGTATGGAATTCAAGACATTTGCATTTATTGGGAGAATTGATAAGCAGGATTGATGAAGGTACTTGCCTTGTTTTATCACTTGAGACATTGTGGAAGCTAGGCATTGTCCTTTAACTTCTGAATGTCTTTACTTTGCTGGTATTCTGTTGTGTTGGTCTGCATATAATACTGGTCTGAGCACTTCCTGCAGAGCAGGTCTTGTAGTAGCACATTCTTCAATGTTTACTTGTCAGTAAAATATTTGATTTCTCCATCGAATGTGAAACTTAATTTTGTAGGATAAAAATCCTAGACTAGCAGTTGTTTCTGGCCTATAAAGTTTTCACTGAGAAATCAGCTGTTAACCTGATGGGATTGCCCTTATAGGCCAACTCCAGCATACTCTTTGCTGATTGCAGAATTTTCTCTGCCATTTTGACTTTGGCCAGATTAATTACTATGTGTCTAGGTCTCTGTTTGAACTGAGTCAATCTGGAGTTCAATATACATTTAGTAAGTGTGCCACTACTGATCTTACTGAGAGTGGCTAGTGAGAAGATGTTTCTAAACTGCCATCTTGCAGCCCCCTCTCAAAACCAGCACAGTATTGTTATCAAAATCTGACAAGATATTAAAGAAAAAGCTTATACTAACATCCATCAAGAATATAAATGGAAGCATCTTTAGCAAAATACTAGTGAACTGAATCTAGCAGTATAACCTTTTTTGCCTGTGGGTTTGGTACTATGAAGAACTCAAATATTGCCAGATTGTCTCAATTTCCACATCAACAGAATCACTGTTAATGTTCTTTAATAAAATTATTTTGCTTTTGAGTATTAAAATCTCTAATCTAGTGGATCCAAAGTCATGAGGACAGGAAGCCAAAATTTTGTGGATGGGTAATTTTTTTATTTGGTGATAGAAATACTAATCCCATTTGCCCTTTGGTACCTAGTACAATTGGTCTGACTATGGGGCAAACAACTATTATTGGCTGGCTGCTAATTTTGTTTGCATGTTCTTAATAAAAATGATGTCAAACATCTTTCCATGTGCTTAAGAGCCATTTGTATGTATTCTTTAGTAAGTATTCACATATTATTCTCATTATGATGGTTTGTTTCTTATTACTTTATTGTAAAATTTTAAAATAAACATTCTATATGCAAATCCTTTATCAGATATACACATATAATTTGTAAAGGTTTTCCCAGTTTGTGGCTTATTTTTTATTTTCTTAATAGTATCTTTTAAAATACAGATGTTTTAAATTTTACCAATTTTTATCAATAAAGTTCGATTTATCATTTTTTTTCCTTTATTGGTTGTTATCTTGGTGTTATATCTAAGAAATATTTGTGTTAGCCAACATCATGATTTTCTCCTGTTTTCTTCTGAAAGATTCATGTTTTCAATTAGTACGTTTAGATCTATTATCCAGTCGGGGTTAATTTTTGTATTTGGTATAGAATAAAGTCTAAATACTTTTTTTTTTGTATGTGGATATCCAATTGTCTTAGCACCACTTGTTAAAAAGACTATTATTTCCTCCCATTGAATTGCCTTGGTACCTTTGTCAAAAATTAATTGCCCATATATATATGAATTAATTTCTGGACTCTCTGTCCTGTTCCATTGATTTATATAGCTATCTTTACGCTAGTACCACACTGTCTTTATTACTGCAGCTTTTAGCTCAGTTTTGAAATCAGAAAGCAAAAATCCTTCCACATCGCTCTTTTTCAAAATTGTGTTGGCTATCCTGGGCCCTTGCATTTCTATGTAAGTTTTAAGATCACTGTGTCAATTTCTGCCCGGAAGTCTGCTAGAATATTGATAGTATTGCATTACATCTATAAATTAATTTCTTAAGAATTGTCATTGTATTAATATTGAATCAATTCATGAACATGGACTATCTTCTCCATTTAATTAGATCTTCTTTAATTTCCTCCCAGCAACGTTCTATAGTTTTCAGTGTATAAGTCTTATACACCTTGTTTTTAAAATTTATTCCTAAGTAATTATTTTTGGTGTCATTTAAAGTTTTAGTTAACTATAGTACAGAGAACTAAATTTTTTTATATTTTGCGACTTTCATTTATTAGTGCTAATAGTTTACTGTGGATTCTTTAGAATTTTCTATATACAGGATCATGTTGCCTGTAAATAAAGATATTTTACTTCTTTCCTTCCACTTGAACAACTTTTATTTCTTTTTCTTTCCTCGTTGCATGGCTGGATGCTCGTCTGAAGCACATATCACAGCCTACAGGAAAACACTTCAACTTCTCAAGGTTATGTCTCCCAGATGATGCCATGCTCAATTTTCAAGAAAGCATTACACTATAATAAAAATCAAGTAGTCTGTGTCACACTTATTTAGAGGTATTATATTGTGATGCCATGACAATGGCTAAGGCAAACAAATTCCCATAGGCGATGTTGCTAGCTCTAAATTACAAAAAGAGGAATAGCAGGATCTAGAATAAACTGTAAAATGGATAAATTTTTAGTCTTTAATGCTGGAAAGCTTAAAACTTAGTAGTACAGCTGCTAAATGACCCCAGATGAGAGTAAGTCCATGTTTTTTATTCCATTCATAATGTCTGTTTCTATTACTATGTCCATTTTGTTCATTCACTAGCTTACTAAACAAAGACTTTAGAACAATTATCTTAAAAAGTGTTCTGAACCTTTTTAATGCAGGGACCCTTTAATACAGTTCCCGTGGGTCACAACAGGTTGAGAACTGCTGGTCTTAAAGGTGCTTAAGGAGCTAAAGGAAGACATGGATAAAAACAGGAAAATGATACATGAATAAAATGAGAATATCAATATAGACATAGAAAATATAAGAAGGAACCAGAAAGAAATTTTGGAACTAAAAAAGCACAGTAAAATTTCGCTTGAAGTTTATAGAAGCAGATTTGAACAGAGAGAAGAAAGAATTCAGTGAACTTGAAGATAGGGCCATTTAAATTATAAAATTTGAGGAGTAGAAAGAAAAAAAACTAAATAAAAGTGAACACAGCATAAATCCTATGAGATACCATCAAGTGGACCAACATATGCATTGTGAGAGTTCCAAAGATAAAAGAATAAGAAAACTTCAAAAAGAATATTTGAAGAAATAATGACATAAAACAATGCAGGAGGAATCACGCTACCAGACCTCAGACTATACTATAAATCGATAGTGATCAAAATAGCATGGTACTGCCACAAAAACAGAGAAGTAGATGTCTGGAACAGAATAGAGAACCAAGAGATGAACCCAGCTACTTACTGTTATTTGATCTTTGACAAGCCAATTAAAAACGTTCAGTGGGGAAAAGATTCCCTATTTAACAAATGGTGCTGAGTGAACTGGCTGGCAACCTGTAGAAGACTGAAACTGGACCCACACCTTTCACCATTAACTAAGATAGACTCTTACTGGATTAAAGATTTAAACTTAAGACATGAAACTATAAAAATACTAGAAGAGAGTGCAGGGAAAACTCTTGAAGAAATCGGTCTGGGCGAATATTTTTTAAGGAGGACTCTCCAGGCAATTGAAGCAGCTTCATAAATACACTGCTGAGATCTGATCAAACTAAAAAGCTTCTGCACAGCCAAGAACACAGTAAATAAAGCAAGAAGACAGCCCTCAGAATGTGAGAAGATATTTGCAGGGCATGTCTCTGACAAAGGTTTGATAACCAGAATCCACAGAGAACTCAAACATATAAGCAAGAAAAGAACAAGTGATCCCATCGCAGGCTGGGCAAGGAACTTGAAGAGAAACTTCTCTGAAGAAGATAGGCGCACAGCCTACAGACATATGAAAAAATACTCATCATCCTTAATCATCAGAGAAATGCAAATCAAAACTACTTTGAGATATCATCTAACTCCAGTAAGATTAGCCCATATCACAAAATCCCAAGACCAG
>CAUYPK010126811.1:0-11537 GCA_963574355.1 Loris lydekkerianus | reverse complement strand
AGATGAATCCTGGGGTGAAGGCACCCAGGAGGGTGAGAAAACAGAGGGGTGGGTTGATAGAGGGAGAGCTAGTAGGGGGACTACACCTATGGAACATATTGCAAGTATAAGCTGAATCTATCAGGTGTAGAACACAAATGTCTTAATGCTATAATTGGGTAAATGAGGCAAAGGCTATCTTGATTAGTTGGATGTAAGCATTTATAAAAATAAATTGTACAAAAATTTGTATGAATAATCAACATATTGAATCCCATAATGGCATAAATGTATTCACAATGAATGGACAAATGACTTAATAATAATAAAAAAACAGGGTGTTGGATACATGCTAAGAAATATATGAAAATGTTATATTTTTAAAGAGTATTTTCCCCAAATTTAGGAAGTACATGACACATTGTAAGTCTTCATTAAAGATTAGCTGTTACTATTATTTCTAGGTCACCTAGAAGACTTCATTCATATATGACATTGAAATCAGTGGTATGAAAAGTAGGATGTGATTCCCTTGAATCTGTCTCCCTCATTCACACAGGATTAGGATCAGCCCTACAGGAAAAGGGCAGCATGCATGATTTTAAAAGATGCTGGAAAACTCCCTCTTGGACCCCGGTATTTCCCCTATTTATCTTGAATTTTTTAGGACACTTCCCCCAATCAGAGGTTCTTTTAGTTTCCTTGCAAAATATCACAAAGCCTTAAAGGAGCTGTTAATTGAAGTTACTATTGAGTCATAGATTCATAACTTTAATAGCAAGAAGTGGTCAGGGATGTATGAGGAGACTTGAGAAGTTCTGAGGAACAGTGAGGTGATGAGGATCCCAAAAAGGCAAAGGGAATGAGAACTGGGTGAAGGTGGAAATAGAGAAGGTAAAAGTAAAAGAATATGGTAAAGTAGATAAGAGAATACTGTGGAGGCAAAATTAACAATGAAACCTGTGAATGAATATGTATGATATAGATTAGATTAGGCATAGATTTCTTTGTTCATTCCATACTGTCTTCCTAGAGTCAATGAAGTTTAACTCAGATTTTCAAAATCAGTTTGATTTATGAGCTTGTGGAAGGAGAGAGTTTGGTTTGGAAAAAAAAAATTTTTATGTGCTTATTAGCTCTTTGTCTATAGGAATTCCTTCATTCAAGGATTATAGATGGAAACCCCACATGGGTAAATATATAGAACCTTCCAGACACTGCAAGTTTGCTATTTCAACTCTCAGAGGGGAGACATTAGGTTACATAGAGCTGAAGAATTCTATAGAATTGTTCCAGTAAAGTCACCCACATCCAGTTTTTAGGCCCAGCATTGGATTGATGCATAGATATTAGGGTTCTGGCACTGGAAGAGTGTTGCTCCACAAAAGTTACTCTTATGCCAAGGAAAACAGAGCTCCTTGGAGGGTAATGATGAAAAGAGTCTGTTCTTTTGTCCAGCAAGGGATTTCAAAATCTTATGGGCCACAGAAAGGATGTAGCATGCATATGGTCTTTGTAGTTTCTGCATGCAGAAGGTATTCAAAACATGGCTACAGTGTTTATCTCTAACTTGTGAACACAAGCCAGCATAGAGATGATAGTACAAGCATAGCTCAGATGAGCTGTGGGAAAGCCAGGAGTGAATTGAGTACATCTGAGTGGAGTTAATCTCCTCTACCTATTATGTGTTTCATTGTATGATTGAAAGCTCCTGAATAGGCCCAGACAAAGCCTCGAATCGATTTCTTAACTCCCCTTCATGATTTTGCATGCTCTTCCCTGAAACCATTATCTAAAACACTGTCTTCAATTAATCTTCAAGGCAGCATGTAATCAGCCAAGGGTTACAAGACTAGGATTTCAAATAGTCACAGATGCTGGGGCTTGGACCATAAAATAGGGAAGACTAAGTAGAGAGTCAGCTAAATAGTCAAGCTTTCTTGGGCAAAGTAGATTCTTATGTGTGATGATTTGGGACATGAAAACATGAGGATGTAGAATATGAGTGAATGTATTTCTTTATAATGGATCTTTCCACAGAGGCGGCAGAGGGTGGAAGGGACAGGAAGGTGAAAGCATCCAGATGCTGGCATGCAGTAAAGCATTCCTGGCTGTTAGTTCCAGTAGGTCATTACTGCATTAATTTGGTGTTTAATTAAATGCCTGTGCAACAGACCATTTATTTGTTATCTAATATTAGCTTTAGTTTTTATCAACTAAATGCTAGCTGAGGGCTTGATTCGCTTCCATTTTATGTCCCCTTATACTCTGTTCAGAAAAAATAGCCAAATCCAACAAGGCCTCACTGTGCCTGCAAAGATTTATACACCCAGATCTCAGTGTGGGGAATACAACATACTGGTGTAATTAGGGGAGAGTTAAGGGAAATAAAAAGAAGATACCATTTCATTTTGTGAAAGCAATTACCCAAATACATGGTCGGTAGCTTCTCTTTCCCCTCTCATTGCCCCTCAGTGCAATAGGTGGTAGTTTGGGGTGGGCTGGTGAGGAGGCTACCAGGGGCATGTGTTCCCCATCCTGAATTGATGTGCTTCCTCTTCTGTCCCCTGTTCTATCTTCCCCTGTGCTGAGGGCAGGGGCTGTTGACTTTGGCCATACTTAATTTCTCCTTCCCTTGCATATATCTGAGCTTTTAGTGAGACTCGTAGTACCACCATGAAATGAAGGAACATGAGAGGGTTCTCTACTGGCTGTCAAGACAATCAAGGTGCACTTCAATTTACTAAAATGTTGTGTGAGCAAAAGGAGAGTAAAAAAGGCCAGGAAAAGTGAGAGAGAGGAATTCAGCAGCCCAGTGGAAATGTTGGGAGTATGACTGAAGCTGGTGTCTGCTACTAGCTGGTTATTTCTGCATCACCATCAACATCTTTCCTGTGCCTATTGCCACACACCATCTGTACTATCAGTTATTTGCATCATTCTTCAATGGGCTCTTTTAAACTTATAAACTTATTTTTAAAGGAAAACTTGATTTCTCCATCTCAAATATATGGCTAATATTATTTCCCATTAGAGGATAGTAAGTATAAAAATAAATACAATGTAACTAAACATTATTAATTTCTAGAAACATATTATAACCTGTCAAAGGCTCTGAGCTTTGAATATGCACCTCAGTTGCTATATAAAGGAGAAAAGTAAGCATTAGTGGGGTGTTACAGATGTACAATTCCAGACTTAGAATTTATCCTTGGTGTCATCAAAAGGATCAAAAGAGAATTGAAAAGGGACTAATTTTCTCACTCCATCATTCCATTTTATTTGCCAAACTTGTGCAGCACCAAAAATTATCTGTAGCATTTCACACTTGGGGAAATACTGCTCTGAGTCCCAGAGTTCAGTTCTAAACTTATTAGCTGTTCCAAGAAAAACTCAAGAGTAATTCTGGATGGAGCAATTGGAGGGAAAGAATAGGACACTCAGGAAATCAAGAGACCCTTCTGTTTGAGGGAGGGTATTTGCCAAAAGGCCAACACAGAGTGGAGCTTTTAATGGCTACAGTCATTTCAGTGGAAGGCTCTGCTGTAGCCCCTCCATACTCAATCTTTCTCCCTTATCCTTCTTCCTTCTTAGGGGAGCAACACCATAATACGGTCTCTCCATCACCAATCCACAGCCTTCAGAACCCTGCACAATGCTCATTGTAGAATCATTCCTTCTGGGCCTTTTCCATGGCAAGTTGTTAGATATCTTTAGTATTAGTGGTAAATCAGCCCCCAATTAGTCATGCATTTTATCATGTACAACTGGATGACAGTGTGTGTAATAGCAGAACCAGAACCAGAACCAGAGCATTTTGAAGAAGGAAAATGTTAACAGTGTAAAGAAGTCTTGTATTGTAGATGGAATGCTTATGTCCTCCAAAATTCATATGTTGAAATCCTATGTTCCAATAGGATGCTATTAAGAAGTAGGGCCTTTGGAAAGGGATTAAGGCATTAGGGTGGGGCTCTCATGAATGATATCAGTATCCATATAAAAGAGACCAAGAGAGTTCACCCCTCCGTCTGTCACAAGTGAGCAGCAAGAAGATGGCTCTCTATGAACCAAAGAAGCAGGCCTTCAGTAGAGGACACCCTAATCTTGGACTTGCCATGCTCTCAAACTGTGAGAAATAAATTTCTGTAGTTTGTAAGCTGGATGGTGTTGATAGTATTTTTTTATAGCCGCCCACCTGAACTAAGACATCTGGTAAGTGTGGGCATGGAGGAACATCCCAGGGAGCTCTGCATCAGAGTCTGTGCCAGGCATACCATGCTTATAGTTGCATCACTCATATTTCAAGGTGCAGTGAATATAGATCCTTGTTGGAATATTTTTGGGGGTCTTAATTTTTTCTCTCTCATGGCTCAACTTATTCTGTGGCACATGTACTCAAGACATGGTGAAATGTGAATTGTCTTCCAATCACTCTAGTGATGGCTTCTAATCTTCATACCACACGATGAAACTTATGTTTAGAAGACTAGGAGGTAGAGAAGGCAGGATCAGAAATCAGTTCCCCAAGTTCCATTTAGGTTAAGTAAATTAAGTGCTATGGTGAATGAGTCTGCTGTAGATTAAACTGTAGTAGGTAAAAAGTAGATACCCAAAGAATACGACAAAAGGTTATCATCCAACAAGACATACATCTTATAGAGTTTTAAAACAAATGGAAAGGTCTCCCAGCAAGTGAGAAAAACACTAGGTTGGAGAACAAGCAGATGACAAGTAAATTAAGGAGGATGAGCAGGTAGGAAGCCAACATCAGGAAATCATTTCTCCAGTTAGCAGATCCTCTGCTCCCTGGGCTTAAGTGGACATTTCTGGAAGGCACAGGATTGACTGGAGTTGTGAGTGTGGAAGATTCAGAATTATGGTGTATAATAAGACTGAGATCCAATGGTCAGACCAAGGAGGCATACAACTGGGTAGCAAAAATCAAACAGGGATGGAATTGTCACTATATACTGGAGCAGGACTGTGTCTCTGGAGAGAGCAGTGGTGGGGAAATGAGGACATGCAAGTGTCAAGACTCAACTTAGCTGAGACTCCAAACCACCCCCTCCCACTCCTGTGTTCACACGGACCTGTTATATTCTTGGAAGGCAATGAGAGTCAGAAGTCAAGAGAATTCTGACCAATTAAGAAATTTCTCCAATTTCTATAGGAGAAAAAAAGAGAAAATACCATCTATAAGCTAATGACAGACAGATGTGTTAGGGTCCAGCCTGCAAGAGGAATTTTAAAAGGTATCAGGGAAGCATAGGCTGTGCCAGTCCACTTTGTCACCATCCTCTGCTTCCTCACAATGCATGACTCAATGACCAGGTGATGTGTTTCCTCCCTTTCCCTTTTTTTTTTTTAATTAATTTATTCATTATTAAATCATGGCTGCGTACATTGATATGGTCATGGGGCATCATACACCAACTTCACAGACCATTTGACACACTTTCATCACAATAGTTAACATAGCCTTCCTCTTTGCTTCTGTTCTTCAGCTTTCTCCATTCAGAAGGTCACATTAGAGCTAACCCAGAGTGGCTTACTGTTCTTTTCTGCCTCACAGCAACCATTTACCTGTCCTTGCACATCTTCAGCATAAGTTCCCCACCACTGAATTGCTGACTCCATTACTGATCTTGTCCCACAGACTAGGCATTTCTAACTTCAGGGGATGCGGAAAGTGTGACTCCACAGGAGTGCAAATGGACATGATTGTACCAGCCCAGTCTCTCAGGCTGCTCTGAAGATACCCTGAAATACAGAAGGGAAAGTGTTCTATAAAATTTAAAGTGCTTTCCAAATCTAGGAATGTTCCCTAGAATTATTTGGTTAATGATGGAGTGTCTTCACTTTGTTCTGCATATGTGGACCTTGCTGTGGGCTTGGTTTGCTCTGGCCCAGGGGGAGTTTCCCAGTTGCTCTGGATGGAAGCACTCTCCTCCTGGAACTACTGACAGAGCCTCAGCTGCAACAGTGGTAGCAGGTGGTGCCCTGATAACGTCAGCTCCAGTTGAGGTCCAGGAAAATAGAGCAGCTGAAGACCCAAATCTGAGAGATAAGAGAAAATGAAAAATGAGGCAAAGTTATATCTTTTTTTCCATCATAAAGGCTCCTGTGACAAATGGAATCACAGGCATCACAAAAACTGCCTTGCTTAGCTACTGAAGGCCTGAGCTATCTTGATGGCAAATATCTGTCCTCTGGTTATCTGTGGGAAAATAATAAGCAAATGGAGTGTGTGTGCGTGTGTCTGTGTGCAGGTGAGAGCGAGAGTGAGAGAGAGCAGTTAATCACCAAATAAAACTACTATCTACGATATGAAAAAAATAGTTATCTATACCTCTATGCTGAAATTTAAATATTTATTTAACTAACATCTGTGATCTTGCTAAAACAGTGTTATTAACACATATACTAAGTTGTTTTTCTGGGTGTAATACTAAAATGCAAAAGTATGAATTCTACAAGTGACCATAAAAACCCACTTTCATCTTCTGATGTTTATTGTCATGGTAGACATTCTTTTTTTTTTTTTTTTGAGACCGTCTCACTATGTCACCCTGGGTAAAGTGCCGTGGCATCACAGCTTACAGCAACCTCAAACTCTTTGGGCTTAAGTGATTCTCTTGCCACAGCCTCCTGAGTAGCTAGAACTACAGGTATCCACCACAACACCTGGCTATTTTTTGGTTGGAGTTGTCATTGTTGTTTAGCAGGTCTGGGCTGGGGTTGAATTTGCCAGCCTCAGTGTGAATGGCTGGTGCCCTACTCACTGAGCTACAGGTGCCAAGCCAACGAAGACACTCAAAGATGCTAATAATTTACTTTTTGAATAATTATATGAACATAAACTTCATCCATACATTTGATAGTTAACCCTAGATTTGAAATGCATATGTATTAATACAAACATAAATACATAAATGTCCAGTCCCCAAAAAAAACTCTTTGGCTTTCAATTTATTTGAACATAAATCATGATGCAATCATATGCCTGATTGATGTTAGAGGTTCAATAAATATTTGCTAAATAAATGAATTAATGCACTCTTAGATGAGTATGTTGGTCCCAAAGTAATTTCAGTATGCCCTTTCTGGCCATATTTGCATCTGGAATGAATCAAGTCAAAATGTCTATTTAGAATAAAAAAAAAAAAAAAAAAATCACAGGTCATCATATATAGGCAAGGGCGTTCTTGAGGGGAGTTGGGTGAAAGGAAATGGAGGACACTCTTCCATGCTCTTTCCAGGGGTTTGGGGTGTGTAACCCATAGATTTCTTCCAGCAACATTTAGTAAACTGTTTACCCAGCTGTATATAAACATAAATTGTCATACAGGAATTTGGGTTATGGAGTACTTCCAAAATAGTATTCCAATACTATTTTGATACTTTCAGTCACTCTATCACATAGAGGAATATATCTCTGTCTCTGCAGACATAGCTTCACCTGAGCTCTATGAAACAAATGAAATACATGATTATCCCAATTTCTTATGGTTCAGTATTGATTCTCCATGACTGCCTAAGCTGGAGCCTGGGTATAGTGCCATCCTCGGAGGGGCTGGAAAAATAGACTGACAATTTGAAAAGCAATCTTTAGGTTGAATGAAATTCTTACATCTTTGGGGAATTTCACAAGAAGAAATCTTGCATTTTTTTTTGGAAGATTGTTTTTCCCAATTTATTTAGTCCTTAGTTTGTCTGCAGCTATTAAAGAAAAAAAGCATTGCTTCATTTTATATGGTTTTAATTTTAAAAGTTCACTTCTTTCATTTTTGAAAGTTGGCACACAATATCTCTTAAGAATACTAGCCCAGGGGCAGAGGCAAGATGGCTGACTGGAGCCAGCTTTCCACAGAGGCTCCCATCCAGAAGGAGAGTTAAAGGATAGAAGTTCAGCAAGTAACCTGGTGGATTAGAGATGAGCCAAGAGAGAAGGTTGAAGAATGCACATCAACCCTGATGAGGCACACTGCAAACCCAAGGATACAAACAAAAGGTAAAAAATACATCACCAAGTGGATGGAAGTCCCCTCCTCCAAGAGAACAGCTTGCAGTACTCCAGAAAAACAAGCGAGCAGAGTTCAAATGTCCTCCCATTTTATCCCATGGGAGAGACCCTCTAAAAACTGGACCTACTTCCCCTACTAGGGTGCCATGCCACTCCCCTGCCAGGCAAAAACTGTTTAAAACTGTATATATTCTCTACCTGCAATTCTGAACTCCCAGCACTCCCCTTCACTCTCACTCTGAGGTCTGGAAGCCTGTCCCCCAGGAGTCCAGATTCTTGGGTATTTTCTCAAGAGGTGTGGACAGGGCATGGAATGCTCCTGGTCAGTGCTGACTCTGTGGCATGGGACTAAGGAGAGGATGGTCAGCTGAGAGGGAACTATACAGGAGCAGTGGTGCCCTGAGGCACAGAGCAGTAGCTGCAGCAGCAATAGTGCTCACATCCCTGGATATTCCAGAGTCACACCCCCTGTCTCTCTGGGAAACCAGAGTAGGCCGGGCATCTTCTCTGGTGGCAGCCACTGGTGGAACAGATATGGGATGTAAATGCATGCCCCTTGAGTAAAGGGTTTGCCTAAGGTGTACTGGTCTGGAAGGAGTGTGGGGACTAGAATATATGCATGTGCAGAGACTGCAGGCTCTCAGGGCAGGGCTGACTCAGAGGACTGCTTTACTGAGTCTAAGATGCACCTGGCCCTCAAGGGATCATAGCTTAGACAAAGGGATCATAGCAGAGGCTGGAACCGATAGCTGAGTGAGAGCTTAACTGGCCTGCCCTGACAGAAACTGTAGCCAAGACTGGGCAGTGGCACAGATGCGACCTGAGTTGGTTTCTGTGAACTCAAACAATGTCTGGCCTGCAGAGGAATATAGCTGGGACAGAAACAAATTCTGTGAAGTTGTTTTCTTCTGTCAGCAATATCAATGGGGCCAGGGCTGGAACTGAGTGA
Organism: Loris lydekkerianus; assembly: GCA_963574355.1. Lineage (NCBI taxonomy): Eukaryota > Metazoa > Chordata > Mammalia > Primates > Lorisidae > Loris > Loris lydekkerianus. The sequence goes on along the minus strand of CAUYPK010126811.1, from coordinate 2,586 downwards.
ACCGTCCCAGCTTCCATTAAGCACCTGAAGTTTTCAGGCCTCACGTCCCCCTGCTGGATAGTGGAAGAGAGCAGCAGCCTGGCAGAGAAGACAAAGATCTTCCTGTGATTCAGGCAGGCACAAACTCTTGGAGTATCTGCTCATTGGAGGGAACTGGGTCAGAGCCCTGTGGGGTTATCAGTGACTGGGTGTGACAGAGGTGCAATGTAGAAAAGGAGGCATCAACCTTCCCAGACTAATTTATTTGCTGAGGGGTCCTTATGACCTCACAAAGCACTGGAGTGAATCATATTTGAGTTGACATCAGACCTCTGCAATATAGATGCCTGAAACCTTTTGAACTCTCCACCTGGGGCAGGTGCTGACTGAGACAATTGATTTGGACCTCTTGAACTGGAGGACCACTCAAAGATTATCCAAAGTGGTACCCTGGATGTGTGGGTCTGGAAAGGTTTGATTTTCCTTTTCCACTTGTTGCCTGTGGGGAGCATGGTGACTTAATTGCTGGTATTTCTCCACAGCTGAGACTTCAATCCACAGTAACTGGTTCACTAACGTAGGACAGAGACCAGCTGAAAACAAAACAGAGCCACTTAGCCCCACCAAACCAAGTAGGTTCCCAGTTTCTTAGGCCATTGCACTGTACAGGTCCTTGGAAAAGCTATAGGGGAAAAGGTACAGACATCTGTCCCAACTTTTGGGCAAAGGACTGCTTAAGCACTACACCTGGAGTCCCCAACACAACTTCTTTTTATCAGCTTAGTTAGTCAAATGGTGTAAAATAATCATGGGGCAGAATCAGTGGAAAAACTCTGGTAACATGAATAACCAGAGTAGATCAACCCTCCCCACACCCAGAACAATATGGCAGACACAACTGAAGATCCCATTCATAGACAGATGGTCAAGATGTCAGAAATCAAATTCATAATGTGGATTGAAAACAAGATTAATAAAATAGAGGAATAGTTGGAATTAGAAATTCGAGGAGCAATTCAAAAGTTGCCTCAAGAATTCAACGAATTTAGAGAAAAAAATCACCAAAGATTTTGACACATTGAGACAAGAATTTACAGCCCTCAAAGATCTGCAAAATACAGTAGTATCCCTCAGTAACAGAATGGAGCAAGCAGAAGAAAGGATTTATGACATTGAAGACAGAGTGTTTAGCTTTTGAACACTCCCAAAATTTCAAAAAGAATGAGAAATGGAGAGCAAAAATGGATCATTGTCTTAGAGAACTCTGGAAGGATTTGTAGAAAACTAATATTCACCTCATAGTGATCCCTGAAGTCAATGAAGTGGCTGCCCAAGGCACAGAGGCTCTTCTTCACGAAATTATGAAAAAAAAATTTTGAGACATGCCAAGAGATTCTGAAATTCAGATAGCACACAGGTTCAGAACCCCAACATGACTCAACCCAAATAAGAAATCCCCCCAAAATTAATATGAGAGAGAAAATTCTGAAAGCAGCCAGGCATAAGAAAACCATAACCTATAAAGGAAAAAATAGTAGAATGACTGCAGATTACTCTGCTGAAACCTTTCAAGCTAGAAGAAGGTGGTCATCAACTTTTAATCTCCTAAACAACAACAACAACAACAACAAAAAAAAAACCTTTCAACTCAGGGTCCTGTATCCAGCTAAACTGAGTTTCATTTATGATGAAGAAATTAAATACTTTAGTGACATTCACATGTTGAAGAAATAACTAAACCAGTTCTCCAGGATATTCTCAGACCTATCCTCCATAATAACCAGGGCAATCAACCACAAAAGTAAACTCACTTAGAAACTTTTGATCAAACTCCAACTTTCACAGTGGTGAAAGGATTAAAAATGTTCCCTGGACTTTTGAAAAACTAGATACACAAAATTTTACCAGGCTTATCAATATTCTCTATTACTCTGAATAGCTTAAATTGTCCTCTAAAGAGGCACAGGTTGGCTGACTGAACACAAAAACTCAGGCCACCTATATGCTGCATACAAGAATCTCATCTTACCTTAAAAGATAAATACAGACTCAGGGTGAAGGGATGGTCATATATATTTCAGGCAAATGGAAAGCAGAAAAATGCAGGTTTTGCAATTTTATTTGCAGATACAATGGGCTTTCAACCAACAAAAGTAAGGAAAAGAATGGTCACATCATATTTGTTAAGGGTAATACTCAATATGATGAGATTTCAATTGTTACTATTTATGCAAAAAAACAGAATGCACCTCAATTTATAAGAGAAACTCTAACAGACATGAGCAACTGTGTTTCCTCCAGTTCTATAATAGTCAGAGATTTTTACACTCCTCAGGCAGTGTTAGACAGATCCTCTAATAAGAAACTGAGCAAAGAAATTTTATTTTATTTGTTTTTTCTTTCTTTCTTTCTTTCTTTTTTTTTTTTATTAAATCATAGCTGCATACATTGATATGATCATGGGGTATCATACACTAGCTTCACAGACCATTTGACACATTTTCATCACAATAGTTAACATAGCCTTCCTGGCATTTTCCCAGGTACCGTGCCAAGACATTTACAGAAATTTTAGATTTAAACTTAACCATTCAACATTTGGAATTA
>CAUYPK010126810.1:0-61530 GCA_963574355.1 Loris lydekkerianus | reverse complement strand
AATACTATGCAGCCTTAAAGAAAGATGGAGACTTTACCTCTTTCATGTTTACATGGATGGAGCTGGAACATATTCTTCTTAGCAAAGTATCTCAGGAATGGAAGAAAAAGTATCCAATGTACTCAGTCCTACTATGAAGCTCATTTATAGCTTTCACATGAAGATTATAACCCAACTATAGTACAAGAATATGGGGAAAGGGCCAAGGAAGGGAAAGGGAGGGGGGGAGGTTAGGGTGGCGGGGCCACACCTACAGTGTATCTTAGAATGGGTACAGGCAAAACTTACTAAAGGTAGAATACAAATGTCTACATACAATAACTTAAGAAAATGCCATGAAGGCTACATTGAACAGTTTGATGAGAATATTTCAGATTGTATATGAAACCTGCACATTGTATCTCTTGATTGCACTAATGTACACAGCTATGATTTAACAATAAAAAAAAGTCATGTTACATATAAAGTTATGCTACCACATTGCACAGCAATATGAATATTTCTAAATGCAACCAACAATTCTTCTCTAAACTTAAGCTGATGCTTAAGTAAAAACATAAAAGGAGAAATTAAGCAACCTAACAAATGTATCTAACCACAGGACCCTTCCCACCCCCAGCATCTTAATGCTGGATGTACTTCATAAAATGTCATTGCTTCCAGAAACATTAAAAAAAAAAAAAAAGCATGTCAAGAATTACATCAGAGACAATTATTCTGATAATTCTATGCCTTTTATTTAGGTATTTCAGAAAATATTTGATCATTTGTTTCAAAATGCACATTGCAAAAATCCATACAAAATTGTAATTTGTTTTAAAACCAGACAGAAACAGTGAAAAAATGATTTTGAAAAAAAGTTCACCAAAAGTAAAAAGACATCCCTCCCCCCCAACCCTTTTACATGAAAGCATAAATATGGCAGGTACAAATTTTCCTTGAGTTCCTTGTTGTAATTTGGTCCATAACATGAACAGGCTAAAGTAGAAAAAACAAAGAGACGATTTGTCCACATTTGCATTATGAGTTGCTCAGGGCACCAGCAGCCTCAGCTCATCCTTCAGATGTTTATTAAACAGAGGAACTGAAAAATGAGGTTTATAGTTTCATCACATAAACACTCAAGGAAACAGTGGTACTTACACGTACCATCACAGCCAGATCCTATCAGGTGGGCAGGGCTATCCACCTGTGGCTGATTCTCAGAAAAATCTCCTTCTCCACGTGAACAAGAAGCTCTGGAATGCTTTTAGACAGAGCAACAGTGATGTCAGGAGCATGACAACAGATCTTATTCCTGGACATGGTCTTAGGCCCCACCATGAGGATGGATTTTTCCTCTTCAACAGATTTCAGAAAAGAAAAATACATGGACTTCTACGATGATGCTACATGTTCTACTAGAGTGCCACAGAAACCCACACAGGGTCACGAGAATGACAATAAGAGGAAAGTGGCTGACATGTCTTCTGTAAGGATTGACGTCTACCCTCCCGTGAGTCCCATCTCTCCCCCAACTGCAGGGCATTTTAAGGGACAGAAAGGCCTGTGGAAAAAAACCACTGGCTGGGAGAGTTATTGCACAACCCGGAAGAGAGAGAAAAAGGAGGCAGGCAAGGGGCAGGGGTGAGGGTGAGGGTCGCTGCTACTAACACAGGTAACACTGAACTAGGAGCTCGAACGGTTCTGCGACAGCCAGCCAGACTAGACCCACTGTCAAATGAGCTCTCTGTGAGTTAACACTTGAGACTAGGAAGTAAAAGTAAACACCTTTATCATATAAACTTTGGGTTGAATGGGAAGCCAAATAGATCGTAAGAGGCTTATGGTCATGTTCTTAATATGGGATGGAGACGGGAAGAGCAGGGCTTGCTGTGTGGGGCCAGAGGCGGGGGCTGGTGGGGCTCTGAGTTCCCCTAATAGGTATGAGGCACAGGTGTCTGTGGTTGGGCCACCCCACAGGTTTCTACAGCCACCCATCCAAGCCACAAGAGAACTGACACAAGGAAGAAACCAGAAACAAAACAAGAGAACACACTGGACCCTGATGCAAGGGGGAGGGGAGGTGTCAGAAATGAAGCAAAACTGTCACAATCGGTGTCCCTTTGAGGTGTGGTGCCCTCAGCTGCATATGACAAACAGCTCTAGAGGCCTGGTAGCTGCGGGCTGGCCACACAGTACAAGTGAAGACTGCAGGGCAAAGTAAGGCACTTATAGGCACACACAAAGGGTCTGCTCAGGACAAAATCTCTGCAGGGGTTGCTGAGCAAGAGGCTGCAGGGAGCCTGCAAATCCAATGCTTTTCTTCCTCATAGGCTGCTAATCCCAGGGACCTCCATAAAAGAGTGAGGTGACTCCCACTGGGGAGGAGTGGTCTTTTCCAGCCTTTTGGGAGGTGGAGTTAACACTCATTGCCAGAAGGATGGCAAGAAGTGAAATGCAGGTAAAGACTCCCTCACTGGGGCAACCATGGGCCAGACAGGGATTCCACTTAGGTTTTCAAGCCATCTGACAATGACTTAACCCTTCAGTAACCCCCAAAGCCCTCTCCTGAGGAAAAGGGCCATAAGCTCAGAAAGCAGAGGGAAGAAAAACCAGTTGGCTATCCTGCCTCATAGGCCTTCGGCACTCCATTAACGAAGAACCGAGGCCTTAGAGAACTGAGGTGTGCTCACTCGGGACATGGGCGGGTAATTACTTCTGTCCCAAGCCCCGACTTCCTCTGGAGAAAGCCAACTGGGAAGGCTGAAGCTCATGAAGGAAACCCAAACCAAGGCCTTTCCCAGACACACGGGGGCCGGAAGCCCCATCTTATTAATCTCAGAAGCGTGCACACTCTGAACCAACCTCTTAATTCACTGCTTAGAAAAAAGGGTCCAGGGGGTATTGAGGAAGGAGGTCCCCCAAGGTAACCCAGAAGCACAAACCCTTCCAGGCATCAGGGGGCTTTAGGGTCTCAGGGATTCTGAGAAAAGCATCTGTGAGGGGTCCACAGCACAGGTATCTATTTTGGTTTCCTAAAAGTTGGTAAGTTCTGCCTTGGAATAGGAACAGACAAGATTCTCAGTGACCATCTAGTTCTGGTGGCTGAAGACACATGGGGCTAGTCTCAAACGGGAGGGCAACAGCTCTCTCCTGGCTCAGCTTGCTCCCCTTTCACCCAGAACCATCCCCTACCTTCAAAAGGAACACATGTTCCTATTAATAGTGTAGCCATCAGAGCCTTGAGTAAAAATAACTTGTCCATCACTGAGCCTCTAAGGGGGGAACGGGCAGCCCCCCTCTCCTGCCACTGGCATCTGATGACTCCCCGCATGCATAAGCCAGCCGGGCGTGTCAAGAGGCCACCATCGCTGAGGTAGGGGACTGCTTTTCTCCTGCTCTTGGTGGATGGTGCTGAGCTGGCCTCTCAAACTTAGAGGAGTATGGCAGGGCCTTCCCAACTGACTTGGCACTTTAGGGACAAGAGAGCATGCAAAAAAAAAAAAAAAAGAAAGAAAAGAAAGAAAAGAAAGAAAGAAAGAAAGAAAACAGAACAAGGTAGCCAAAGTCACCACAATTAGAATGACTTGCCTGAGAGGGGTCACAGGATGAAGTGGGGTTGTTTTAGCTCTGGCAACATGGTTCATGTCAACCTGCCAAGGACCTGGCTCTGCCACAAAATAAATGTGCCAGAGGCTAGGTGGGAGCTGACAAAACACTCTATAAGTGCCCTTAAAACCCCGAAAATGTCCCCAAAGCCCAGGGTGTTGTGATGCTGGCCTTACTCATGGTCTTGGGGTTTTGTTGTTTGTTTTTTTTTACACAGAACAAACCCTGAACACGTCCCTGACCACTGGGAAAAAGAGCCAGCCTGAGCCACCCCCGGCCACTGGGCTGGAGGTGCTGTACCCAGGACACAACACAGAGGGAGCACTGGCAGCAGGAGACCCCAGGAATAAGAAGCCATGAAGGGTGCGGCAACAGGTGTCCTGGGACAGAGCACTGAAACCTATATACGTGTGCATGGGATGGAGTGCCTGACGGCCAGACTTTAGCAGCTTTGCTCCCCTCCCCTGCACTCAGCGTACCACAAGCATGCTGCACTTGTTGAGGGAACACCATGCAGCACTTCAACTTGGGGTCACCTGAGAGGGAGAGGCCTCTGGCAAGAAGTTGGTGACGCCCTGCCAACGACACAGCCTAGAGAGAAGTCAGGCTCATGGCGGGTGTGTGGTGGGGGTGGACTTAGTCAGCAGCTCCCAGGCAAGACAGGGAGTGTGGACTCCATTTCTGCCCGAGTCAGGCCTGTCCCACTGATTTGGCTAAGGACTTTAGTTTCTGATCAGGTCTGCTGCATCGATGCCAAGCTAACAAGCTGCCCTCTCACCGAAGTTCTGCCATGCAGCCTAGAGGTGTGCCAGAGAAGGACAGGGAGGGATGGGACAAAGGCCTATTTTCAAATACACTGTCCCACTTCCTAAGGGTAATCTAAAGAAGCTCAGGGTAGTTCTTCCCATTTCTGCGACCTTACCTTGAACAGAGAGATAGTCTATGATGTTGTTAGGAAACAAACCCCTCAATTACTGGTGAGTTAAACGATTACCTATGATGTAAGTGACCTTGTAAATTCCTTTGATGAAAAGACCCATTTCCCCCCTTCCGGATGAAAATCTAAAGTTTGGTTTCTGCTTGATGTCAGAAAGAGGACAGTATACCAACGGACACTTCCATTCCTGTGCCTCCCATGAACTGCTCCCCTTTGCCTCTGGCTCCCCTTCACCTCAGCTCAGAGTTCTAAGGTTCTTACTCAGAACATTTTAAAACTTAATCCCCTTTCTGGAAGTCTGTTCAAGGCACCATAAGGACCTGGAGGCCTTGTCTTCATGTGGAAGAGCTTGGGGGAGAATATGTGAGGGAAGGGGGCAAAAAGACCCTCCTCTACTAGGCAGGACAATGATTTGGAGTCAGCCCTGGCTTACTGCAGTCCAAAATGCTGTTGGTGTGCTCAAAAAACATCAGCAAATGAACAACAATTCCAAAGAACACTCAACTAGTGAGGCCAGAGCTAGAATGGCCCAGTGACCCCCTCCCCTTCCCCCTTGGGGACACCAGGGGACCAGCCTGGAGCTTAGTGCTTCCGCAGCTAGAGATGACATCAAGGTAGCAAAGTTCAGCCCTAACAGGGCTGGTTCTGGAGCTCAGGACCAGCCTATCTCAGGCAGGTTTGCAAAGCACAGTTTGGTTTGGTTTGGTTTTGAATGCTGGTGAATGGTCAAAAAAGCAACTGTAGCTAGGACTGCTGAAGAAAGGCCTGGGCTGACTCCTTCCTCGTTTCTGCTGCTGTTACCTTTCTGGAAGAGCCTGCTGCCCGATGCTTTGCTTTGCTCTCCACAGTGGGAAGACTTGTCCTCCTCCAGCACTTCCCCCACCGAGCGGCAGGCAGGTCTCCACGCCACGCCCAGGAAGGCATGAGACCCAACGAGACCCAATGGAGTTAACACACCATCCTCCTGGATTGAATTGTCGGATCCCACAGCCAAATGCCTTGGCATCTGCAACCAGCAGTGGTTGCAGTGCCTCAAGATGGTATGTGCAGAACGAGAATCGTGGATCTTGTCAGTTAATCAGCACCAAGGAGACTGTGATCCAGGAGGGTCGGCCTCTCCTCTTCTCGCCCATCTACGAGGGGACACCAAGGGGCCTGCTACTGGCCCCAGCTGCAGGCTCCTTGGCACGAGGCTTCCAGACCGACAGGTCCTGGGGACTGATGGACAGGACTACAATCTTAGCTCCCTCTCATTGTAAAAATCAGACACAGAAAAATTGCACAATAAGGTGAAATTACAAAGTAAAAGAGAAAGCAGCAGCCGTGAGCAAGAGAAAGAGGCGAGCAGAAAGATAGCTGTGAACACCAGGCTGCTAGGAGCCCAGCAGGGGTGAGCGCAGGAGGCGGCCTGAGGGAGAGAGAGAGTGAGAGTTTTGGCTTTATTGAGAAAGGTTTATGGAAGAGAAAGCCAAGAAGTAAGAAGGAGAAACCCCTCGTTGAAAGATAGGTTTCTGCCATTTGAGATGGAGCACCACAGGCAGAGGGCGGAGGCAATGAGGGGCCCCGCTCCTCGCTCCCTGCTGCGCCCCCACCACGAGGATTCCTGTTCTCAGCACTTTGGCTTAAGGAGACTTGAGTTTCTTAGTCCGTGGGGAAGTTCCATTCTCTGCTTTCACCACTCCGTTTTCATGGTAACCTGGGCAGTGGAGAGAGACAAACATGTGCGGTGTCTGGGACTGAAGCAGGAGAAAATGGCAGGATGGGGCAGGATGGGACAGGGTCAAGTCCAAGGGATACCGGGACAAAGCTTCCCATGGCGACGGGAAGCCAGCAGACAGCTCCTGCCTTCTCCACTATCTTGGACACGTGGCCCTGTTTAAAGGGCTTGGTCTCTGTCCCTTAGCATGAGGGACCTGGGGGATGACGCACAGTAAAACTCAGAAGCAGGCAGAGGCCTGCCTGCCCCAGCCTGGGGCTAGAGCTAGATGCTGGCTGAGATTGCTTAGAGCTCCCAGCATCCTCAGTTCCTCTGGGGCCCCTGCAGGGCGCCAACCCATTTCAGTAACTCCCAGGAACAGTGGCAATAGAAGGGAGGAGCACGAGAGGCTCTAGGGACAAGGCCTTTGGCAGAAAAACTGTGCTCTCTTTCTAGTGTTGTTAAAAATAACTCCGTCTGCTCACTCAAACAGGTACATGTGACTGCAGCCTCATGCCCTGAACCTCCTCTGCCAGCCAGGTCACACCCAGCTGCGCACGTTTCTGGTTCCGAGCCCTTGCCAAGCAGGTGGCTGCCTGGGGCAAGGCCAGTGAGTCAAAACCTAGAGCCTGGGGCCCGTCTGCATCTAGACAGACAGTGCAGAGTTGGCAGTGCCTGGGGACTTGGTGGGGCAGGTGATTCCTACTATGCGTGCCAGAGCCAAAGGAGAAGTAGGTGTCCCAGCCTTGCTGTACCTAGCACTATGTCCCTGTGAGTCATTCCTGAAGACAGAGGAGGAGCCAGCAAGCTGGGAGGCAGAGATATGGAGCAAAGGGTAGGTGAGGACAGTGCTGCTAGGCAGCACAGAGTGCCAGCAGCAGCAGCAGCAAGACTTGGCTGGGGTCCAGAAGCCACCCTGAGGACATGTTTCCCGCCAGAGTGCCCCACCCAGCCACTGCCCTGCCCCGCAGTGGCCAGGGCTCCAGCCCTGCCCATAATCTGTCCTTGGCCCACACACGGACACGTGCCAGTCAGATAGCCAGGAGCCCCAGGTCCAGGAAGGAGCCGGAGAGGAGGAGCCCCAGGACCAGTCTGGGGAGTACCCAAGGAGTCCGGGCCCAGCTCCTCCCTACCTATTCCAGACAGACTTCGCCTTGCTCTGCTCTCTGCCAAGGGCCCTGGCACTCACCACATTCTCTCTTGAGGAGCCTGGCTGGTAGTCTGGGGGTAGCTGGGACTCTCCGCTTGGCGCTCTGCTCGTTCCAGTATTCCCGCCAGTGTCGCAACTGGGAGTGGATGAAGCGCCACATGAGCCAGGCCTGGGCAGCACACACCAGCAGCAGCACGCAGAGCCTGAGCGGGGCGAGGTTGAAAGGGGCTTGAGGAGGGGCCACAGCCTCAGGGTGGGGTAGGGGAAACAAGGGGCAGGGACCCTGCAGCTCCCGTGGCCCATCACCTTGGGCCTCACTGCCACCATGAGCTCCAGTCAGTCTCTGCTCTAGCACACTTCAGGTGTGGTAACGTGACAGGGGCTGAGCAGACTGGAAGGAAGTGGTGACAGACACACATCAGGTCTGCACTCACTCTGCTCCCAGGCCTAGGCAGATCCATGACTGTATCTCCTTTGCATCTACAGCACAGAACAAGCTTATGGAAGCCCCACAAATACTGGTGGAATTCCAACAACTTGAATTATGATGCAACTGAAATAATTCCTGAAGAGTGGCTTCTCATCTAGAGAGCTACTTAAAAGCAGAACAGCCCTGGAGAAATCACCCCCCAGGCCCGTGGGCTCATAGACACATGCAACTTCCTGGCCGTCTTCCTCATCACCCACTGGCCAGGCCGTTGAGGACACAGCTTTAAAGAGCCCACGCGTGGTTGTAATGATCGTCTGAGGCTCTGGATATGAACCTCGGCACCCTATGAAGCACTGGACACATGTGAAGGTATTCACATTTGGGCAGAGACCCGGATTACAGTCTAAGAAAACCAGGGGCAGGAAGTGAAAATGGTTTTGATGGAAGCAGAGGGCTGGTATCTCTCCCCTCCTTAGGCCTGATGTCCAGAGATTTCTAGTTAACAATCAACATGCAGAAAACTCAAGGGCCTGCCACTTCCTGATCTTCTGCAGAAGTTGTGCCAAGTTCAGGAGGCTCTTGGCAGTGCTCAGGGAGCCCTGACCTACTGCCTCGGGGTTCTGCCCAACTCACCTGCAAAGCAAAGTGTTGAAGTTCCCTTTCTCAGGATCAAATGCCTGGTTTTCCATGCGAGCCAGTCCAAAACCGATGGCCAGCACAGCGAGGGTGAGGATGAAAAGGCGGGTCACCCCAAAAACAGCAGCCCAGGCACTGAATCTGCTCACAGAGGCAGAAGAGAAATGTCAGCCTTTAGAGCCCTTAAAGAAACGTTCACCCACTTCTCCAGAAGGGACCTCAAGTAGAAAGAGGAGTCAGGGTGGCCTAAGAGGGTACTTGAGGGATAAGATAGCCAGAATAAGATACTGCAGGAAAAAAAAGAAAATGACCTCAGGGTGCTGCTTGCAGGTAAGCAGGCAGTGTGCACCCAGGGAGGCACCCCCAACCACCCAGGCCCTACTTACAGCTTCTCGTTGTTTTCATCTGCAAAGTAGAAGAGTCGAGCCATGTGGAAGAGGAGCTCAGTCAAGTACTGCAGCAGCAGCAAGATCAAGCCCAGGCGGCTTAGGCTGCGGGAGAAACTAGCCTTATACTCAGCTCAAAATGCCAGACGGAGCATGGGCCACTGCATGGGCTCAGCTTTCCACCCTCACTTTGTCCAGGTGTCCCTACGTCATCCTTTAGGATTCAGTTTAGCTGTCATACCCTTAGGAATTTTTCCTAATACGACCCGCTGGCCTTTGACTGGTCCTGTTTGGGTCAGGTGGCCCTGGCTGCTCCCACCGTGAACCTGGCCTATGTTCTTCCCCGTGCTCGGCGCCCTGCTTTCACCAGCTAGGCTGGAACCAAGCACATGAAAGGTGCTTGTGGCAAGTTTGCCGAGCTCTGAGCATAGAAATAGGAGGTGTCTCTGCTGCCTGACTCTGCACTATGCAGGTCCACGGGGCCAAGAGGTGCACAGAGAAACAGGAAGCCCCTTCCACGTGGTCCTGCCTGCGCCTTCTCCCCTGGTCCTCGCCACACTCTACTGGGTGACAGTGCCACTCACAAGGCACATGAGCACCCAACACAGGGCACAGCTGGCACCACCAAACAACCTGCAGCCCTCAGAGACCCCACAGCATTAATGCTGCCCTCAGCCTCCGGCGCCAGGGCCAGGGCTGGGGCTGAGCACACCCTCGCTTCCTGACTCTGTTAATCCAGGTCAGCGGTTCTCACAGGATGCCTGTGGGCAGGAGCCAGAGACAACGGGCCGCAGCATCTCCAGGCACTCCAGCAAAAAGTTATTATACACAGAGGGCGCTAAAAAAAGTATGCACATTTTAAGAAAGGAAACAACTATATTAAAATTATAATACTCAATATATATACCTGTAACAAAAAACAATCTAAGTCACATTAGCATCTCTTGGAATTGCAGGCGTCCAACATGACTTGAGTAGTAGTTCAACACATTTGTTTCCTTTCTTAAAATGTGTATACTTTTTTTGGCACCCCGTGTATATAGCAAGTTCTCAAAATGCCATCCAAGAGCAAGGCGAGTACAAGGTGTGCTCCTGCACCGCACAGATAAAGCTCAGAAAAGGCCCAAACGATCAATGACACCTCTTATTCATCAACAGAACTCTTTTCATAACAGAGACTCTCAAGGCCAAACGCTATACCAACTCTTTCCACTTCTAGAACAACCAAGACACAAACTATTCTCCATTTTGTCATAAACAAAGGGAAGGGAACCCCAGAGTTACGAGCAGCATCAGCCACTGGATGCTGTGAGGCAGGAGCCAGCTCGGGGGCCTGCACCCCCAAGGCCACACTTCAAAGGCCAACATTCATGGAAGTCTCCACTCGCTCACTCTCACGTTCAAGAAGTCACTCTTCTGGGTTCGCACAGCAGGTGACACACCACACCACAGTGCTTACTACATCACACTGCTCTTCTCCATGGCTACAACTGTCTCAGCCACTGAGGTAAAGGAATTTTTCATTTTCTATCTCCATATTCCCAAGTCTCAGCATGGTACTCAGCGCACAGGGGGTGTCCAATAAATGACTGCTAATTAAATGACCGTGAGGACAAATGCATGGACATAAAAGGGCAAGGAATCCAGGCTGGCTCCAGGGCCTCACTTACTTTAAGAGGTATGCTCCGGCTATGTGGACCAGGTACAGGCAGATGTACTGGAGCTGGCGGGGAATTTCCTCCTGGAAACAAGAGAAACAGGTGGTAAATGTGCTCATTCCCCTGCTGGAGATGCAGGGAATCTCAGGAACGTGCGGTGGGTGACAGAAGCCAGGCCGGCCTACGCTGCTCAGGGCCAGGCTGCTTTAACACAGACTCTCACGTCACACCAGAGTCCATGCACCAGGCCACTAAAAAGTCCAAGGGCATTCAGGTCCTTGGACCTGGTGGCAGAGGGCAAGGCTGGGGTTGAGAAAGAACAGACAAGTACTGGGGAAAAGGGCTCTTGGAAATAATTCAGAGAGGAATAATTTAAAAGTTTTTTAAAGACTGTAGGAATGGCAAAAAGCTCTCCACTCTGTGTCTAGAAGATGAGAGTTAGATTTCCTTCTCTGGTGGAGGGGGCAGGCAAGAGATTGACCCTGGTAGCCTGCTTTCAAGGGGTCTGCGTGGTGCTTCGGCAGGGAGGGGGCGGACTCAGCATTTTACTCTACTCCCCAACACGTTCCATCACAACCCAACACTCCATGCTGCCAGAGGAGGAGCAGGGGAGGCCCTGCTGGGAATAGCCAGAGCAGAGTGGAGAAGTGAGCACTCACCTTCCGTACCTTCTGGAAGTACAGCTCAGGGAGCGCGTGCAGCCAGTAGGCCAGCTGGCACAGGTAGAAAAACTTCACCTGGAAGCTAGAGATAGGGGCGAGTCACAGACGCAGGACAGGGGAAAACGCCCCGCAGGTGCTCACCAAGCCCAGGAGGGAAGGGCACAGGTCGCTCTGCGTGTGAAGAGCTGCTCTGCAAATGAGGGTATGAGGCCAGCAGTCACCCACCCTGCCTTCCCAGCTGGCCTGTGCCCTGCTCCACACACAAGACCACTTAGAAAGACACAGAAAATCCATGGATAGAAAAAATAATAATTAAAAGAATACAGAGGGCTAGGAATGGTATTTCATGCCTGTAATCCTAGCACTCTAGGAGGCCAGGGCAGCTGGTTTGCCTGAGCTCAAGAGTTTAAGACCAGCCTGAGCAAAAGCGAAACCCTGCCTATACTAAAAATAAGAAAAACTAGGCAGGTGCTGTGGCAGGTGCCTATAGTCCCAGCTACTGGGGAAGCTGAGACAAGAGAATCACTTGAGCCCAGGACTTTGAGGCTGCTGTGAGCTGTGTGTGACACCACAGCACTCTACCCAGAGTGGCAAAGTGAGACTCTGTCTCCCTCCATCAGAAAAAAAGAGGAGGGCTTCTTCAGCCTCAAGCAGGGAGCCGATCACAGACCAGCGTCACTGGAGACGACAACTAAAAAATATGCTGAACGATGAACAGCTCTAAGCAGCAAGGGCAAAGTCTACCTCAGCTCAATATCCTTTGGTGCTGTTGCTCTTAAGAAAGGCAAAGGGTGGCATCCTGGCAGCACTGAGAGAGGGAGATGCAGACTCCGCCAGGGCATCGGCCGTGGGAGGCCGGGGGGAGATGTGCGCGAATGTGAGTGGGTTGCCGAGAAGGTGTGGAACTCCGAGAACTGTATGGAGATGTTCTGCTTCTGGGTCTGTCTCATGCAGTTAGGCACCTCTGTGAGACGGGTTGGTGACATTTCATCTGGGGACTCTCAGTCAAGCACACTGGGAGAAAGCATCTCCTAGGCACACCCACCATCCATGACACCTTGCGCCCGCAGGCTCAGGGTGTGACACCGTCCTCCTACCAGCTGGCCCACTGTGTTCTGGCCACATGCTGGGATGAGAAGGCAGTGGACCAGCTCGCTCCTCTCCCTGGGGACCAAGTTATGAGAATACTCACGGGAGGTACACGTGCGGGTAGTCTTCCCAGAGGCTTCTTGGGTTTGTTAAGTATCCTTCCTATAGTGGGTAAGAAAAGAGACCATTCAGAGACAGATGTGGATGTGAGGTCCCCTAGGGCCTGGGATGCACCCAGCCCCCCCCCCCCCACACACACACACGGAAAAGAGGAAGGAACAAGAAATATGAAAGGAAGGCCCCTCTGTGTGACACCCCCTAGTGCTTGGCTAGTTTCTTTAGTGTACAGTCATGTTGGAGAAGGAAGAGCAATACTCCGGGCTCCGAAGACCTGTGTCTGAACATGAGTCCAACACTTATAATTACATTGCATCTTCTGACCAATGTAGTTAGCTTCAGTCAGCTCATATAAAAAATGAAGGCAAAAATACCCACCGTCAGGCCAGGCGCAGCGGCTCATGCCTGTAATCCTAGCACTCGGGGAGGCGAGGAGGGTAGACTGCTTGAGCTAAGGAGCTCAAGAGTAAGACCACATCTCTAAAACTAGAAAAACTAGTGGGGTGGAGTGGTGGGCTCCTACAGTCCCAGCTACTCGGGAGGCTGAGGCAAAAGAAATGCTCAAACCCAGGAGTTTGAAGTTGCTGCGAGCTATGATGCCATGGCACTCTACCCAGTGTAACAGAGTGAGACTGTCTCAAATATATGTATGTTCTTATAAATGCAAACTTAGCTCCCAATAAGAAAGAGAACCCTCTCTCCGGGACCCAAAGAGATAGGAAGCTAAAAAGCCTGAGCAGTAAGGTGCCACTGTAGCAGCCCTGAAGGTGCTATTCTTGGGGCCAGGATTTCTGGACCCATGTGGGAACAAAAGATGTCTTGGGAGGTGGGACCTAAGACTTTGTTTAATCAGGACCCTAGAAAGGCTATAATCTAGAAAGTATTTGCAGACCAACACAAGAGAATGACTATATCTGCTCAGCCTGGGCTCAGGAAGAAAACAAAATGATTAGCCCAAAAAAATCTACAACCTCAGGTTCACCCTGAATTTGGAGTTCAACTATATACCAACTGTGTGGTCCAGGAACCAGCAAGCTAAGAAATTTGTATTAATAGTGTCATGGGCCAGTGATACCCTGGGGACTATTATTCCCACAGATAAAACCTTGGTGAAGGTACATTTACACCTGGGTGCAGTGGCTCATGCTTATAATCCTAGCCCTCTGCGGGGCCAAGGCAGGAGGACTGCTTAAGCTCAGGAGTTCAAGACCAGCCTGAGGAAGAGTGAGACCCCATCTCTACTAAAAAACAGAAAAACTAGCCGGGCATTTTGGTGCACTTCTGTAGTCCCAGCTACTCATGCGGCTGAGGCAAGGCAATCGCTCAAGACCACGAGTGTGAGGTTACTGTGAGCTAGGATGCCACAACTCTACCTAGGGCAACAGAGTGAGAGTCTGCCTCAGAAAAAGGAAGAATTTACAATGCAAGTTTACAAAACACATGAAGAAACAATCCACCACAAGGAAGATGAGCTGTGCTACAAGAATCCAATAAAATCTGTTGGATGGACGAATGGGTGATGGATGCTCCAGACAATTCCTGCCTTCTAGAGAAAGATGCCTCTTATTTGTCACCCAGAAAAAGTAGAGAAGGTGAGATTAGTATGACCTCATTTTAGAAATAGGAAAATGGAAGACACTGACAGGAAATGTCTCCTGAAAGGAGATGGTTTTCCAAAACCACTGCTGAAATCTGAGCTGGGCCACCAACCTGAAGTAACTTCAGGCCAGTTTACTTCAGTAAATCAGAAAATCAACTGAGCTGGTAGCTTTGATGAAAATAATGCCGAGAGCCTCCAAAATTCACACTGAGATCAAGGGTAGGGGTTCTGCAGCGCTCAGGAGGACACAAAGGCCAACACATCTTAGTGAGAAGCGGCCTAGGTTATTATCTACCAGATCTCAGCTTTATTTCCAAGTGAGGGCTGATCCACCCACCTTGCAGTCACTAAGGGACCTCTGGCATATCAGTATACATTTTGGGTTTAGTCCACAGCCTGAATCTCGTCACCTTGACACAATGACCTGAGAGGTCTAATCAGACACATGTACCGAGGCAGTCATGGAAACTTAGATCAGAAGGAAAAGGCATGAACTTCAAACCCACATGGCCTCATTTCCAATCTAATGAGCACTGCTGTCCTCCTTGGTGCACACAGATAGAAGTGTGGAGGTGGAAGACTCCATGGCCTCATCTGCAGTCTAATGAGCACTGCTGTCCTCCTTGGTGCACAGGCATGAAAGTGTGGAGGTGGAAGACCCTGGCACTCCTGCGTGGCATGGTGGTGGTCGTGGTGAGCTCCTTCAGACACACTGCTGCTGTCCATGCCTGCGTCCCCCCTCCACCCACACATCCACCTCCATCAGATCTCCAGCTGTAGGCTACCTCTTTCCAAGGAAATCAGAGGTGAGAATGTCTCTTCCTAAAGGAAGCAGCAATGTGGCTAGCACAAAAAACTGTACTTCTGGGACTGGGGTGGGAGAGGAATTTCTGCCAGGAAAATTAAAAAAAAAAAACTGGCCAAGAGAGAAATAGACAGAAAATCTAAAGCCCAGATAATCTTGTGACTTTACAAAGGAATGGTGCTCAGCTCGGCCTCTTTACAAAGGGGTCAGAACTTGGAAGCCACAAGCAAAGAAAACTCCTCAGAAAAATGCTGCCTGCTTGCGAATGTCCAATCCACTGGGGCTAGAGGAGGAGGGGGTGGAAGGGGAGAGCAAGGGGAGCTGGAAGAAAAGTGACTCATTGCTCATTGCTCTGAGAACAGCCTTTTCCAGACCTCTGTCCAGGCAGCTGTCTCAGAGCAGATCAGGGCTAGGGCACCCTGAGCTCAGGCACACAAAGCCCCTGAGTTCCCAAGGGGCTGAGTGTGGCCCAAGGAGTACCTTGTAACCCACCCCAAACCCCACCCACCCACACGCCCCAGCAGATGGTCTGGAGGAGCTTTTGAAATCCTTTGCCCTATTCTGATTCTACATCGACCCACGAGCTAAGCAAGGCCTCCACAAGCTGGAACAGTCCCTCTTGTTTCCCCAGCAGTCTTCCTTTGTGGTGCTTGAATAAAAAGAACCAAAAAAACCAGCAGAATCTAGATGTACCACAGCCAGCTGCTGCCTCCATTCAGACACACCTTATATCATGTGTCCATCAGGAATCACCACGCAGTAACAATCTGCTCTAAAGCAAATAGTCAGTTAGTGGAAACCAGTCCTGATCCAGGACCAGCATGGAAGGAAGACCCTTCCATATTGGGTCCTCCTGACCAGAGGACTTTAGGCTCCAAATTTAAAGTCAGACATCCCAAGGAAGTCACACCCGGGAGACTAAATGCCCACCGCCCACCCTGCTGTTTCCACTGGAGATTTTTTTCCCCCTGAGTAATAAATAGTAGATCAAAGGTAGATTAAAAGTTGGAAGTTGACATTCTTATAGAGTTAGTGTTTGGTCCAGCCACATTCCTACCATCATCACTCTACCAGTGAATATACAGACAGAAATTTCTGAATCAAACACCAAAATAAAATTGGCATTTCTGTTGAGAAGGGTTTGGGGTACAAATATTATTTTTCTTTAACTTCTCTATATTACTCGTTTTTTAAAAAAAAATGATCATCTATGATGTCTATACAAATAATTCCCTACTTAAAAAACTACTGAAGGCTGGAGAAAGAAGGATTTGCAGTTTGTTCATTCATTCTCATGGCGGGTGTTTAGTGAGCAGTTAGTACATTCCCGGTGCTGTAGCAGGGCACACAGCAGTGAGCATGGAGCCTGCTAGCAGCAGCTTGGGGTCTTAGTGGGAGAGAGGACAGAGCACACACGCAGATAGGAAACACACCAGCAACAAGAACATGCAAATGGGGATGTTCTTTGAGCGGGTGACATGTAGGTGGAGACTTGGACAGCAAGAAGGAACCTCTGGCCATAGGATGTCAGGGACTGGACACTTGAGCAGAAGAGCCACCCCTGCAAAACCCAGGAGGCAAGGACAGCCAGCACGAGGCAAGGATGGGGGCTGAGGCCAGCGAGGGGAGACAGCAGGTCGGCAGAGCCCAGATCGAGTGAGGAGGAAAAAATTATTTTGGCTGTTAAGCCAGGAAATGTGTGATTTTATTTATATTTTAAAGAGCCCAATCTCTGGCTGAGCAGAAAATGGACTGGGGTAGAAGGGCACAAGAGAGGAAACAGCCCCCTTCTGGAATAAAAGATACTCAGGAGTCCAGGCAAGAGATGATGGAGGATTAGACTGTAGGTCAGGGTTTCTCAACTCCTGGAGATCCGGGGACAGATAATTTTTGGTTGTGAGGGCTGTCCTGCACATTATAGGATATTTAGCAGTATCCTGGCCTACACAAACTAAATGACAGTAGCACTGTGCCAAATGTCCCTAGGGTCAAGGACCCCTGGATTAGGGAAATAGCACAGGTAGAAAGCAGCAGAATCTCCCTGTGTTCTGGAGGTAGAGCTGCCAGGACCCACTGATGAACAGACTTGAAGTGAGAAAAAGAAGATGAAACATTTGCATCAGAACAGAAAAACATGATTTATAAAAAACAGCTACATTTACACCTTTTACAGAACTCCTTCTCTTTTTCTTCAACCACTTTCCTCCTAGGCAGAACGGTTCAGATGGTGGAGGTGAGAACACGAGTTAAATGGTATTATCAGGAGCTGGGATCACTAGAGCTTCCCCTGGTCCTCCGGTCTTGCTTCCTATCAGGTAGGTAGAGTGGGTACCTGGCTCTCCCCAGAGTGACTATGTTTCCCAAGTGCCTACGTGCTCCCAAGCTAATTCACATCAATACTGTCAAGTCCTTGGAGGACTAGAGAGGCAAAGACAGCAGTTTCACACTCTGGAAGGGGGTTAAGCAACCTGGGTCTGGCCTCCACAGCCATGTGTCACAGCTGGTGTGGAAGGTGGGGGTAGGGTGAGGCTGAAAGGGTGAAAGTGATCTAGAGATGAGGCGATGCCTGCGTGCTCATTAGATGTCTTTGCTATCCTGAGGCCCTTCTGCCTCAGAGTAGCATTAACTCAAAATCAAGGGTTTTAGGAGAGGCCTGAAACCCAGAAGTATAGAGACCTGTGTGCACTGCACAACGGTAGGCGGCAGCACGCACACAATATAAGTCTGCTGGAGAGGACAGAAGTCTAGGTCCCTCATTTAAATCCCCAGTGTTCTGCTTAGGAAAAATGTTCTGCGATAAAATGATAATACACTGAGGACATGTTGACTCCTGCTTTGAGAAGATGAATTCAGCGCTCAGCTTGGAGACAGAGAGTTCCTTACAATGAGAGAAGACAGTGCTGGTTGAGGGGTCTGCGGAAGACAGAGAAGGAAATCTCTAAAAGGTCATAGCGTTGCCAGATTTTCCAACGCATGGTCCTAGATTTCTCACAGGACCAGGTTACAGAAAACCCCAAAGGATTGTCCACATTTCTCTGTACGAAGGAATTTTACTGTTATCAAAGCTTGCTTGGAGTAAGACTGCTTTGTGTAGAAAGGGGAGGTAGATAAATTATCTGGTCCTCCAGGCATTTGTCAGAACGGCATTGACTCTTGCAGGATTCAATGTGTGGACAGGGCAAGGCTGGCCTCATTTATGGAAGGCCAAAGTAGTAAAACAGAATGTATGCCGGACTTGAAACTAGACCCCCAAATCCAAACAATCATTTGCCACTTCAAAAACCATGTGAATATAGGCACACTGCAAAATTTGATCTTAGAAGTCTTTAATCTATAACACAAGTATCAGAATGAACCATCTATCTTATGGTATAATGTTCATAGAAAGGACTTGTAAAACTATACAGTGTCATGTAGATAGATAGTACTGTTATCACAGTATCACCTAATAATTGTAACACGTGTTTACTTGGACAAGATGACTCTCTCCAGCTATAAAATAACATCTATACTATTTGGCCTCTCACTGCACTACCACAAGGATACAAAAACAGTTCCAGTTCTAAGAAACTTGCTCCTTGCTCTTTTCCCCCTGTTAACCTTTTCACGGTCATTCTATCAGCAATCCAAGAGAGAGCTGCCTCTCGGCCAGGCTCTCCACCCTTCAGCAATCCCAGGATCACTCACCGTCACCACCACGTAGAAGCACCAAATCACTGAGCTGAGATGAAAGACAACCAGCTGTCCAGATTCATTGAACTTGCTGTGCTTGACCTTGGAGAGATGAAGCCGTTTGCTGATTTTCTAAAGAATAGAGAAAATGCCTTATATTATTATATGAGTATAACCAGGTTGGGCAGATTTCAAGCTACTGTCTACTCCCCACAAAAGGGTTGAACATCGTTAGAAGGTTGAAGCCATAATCCAAGTGATTTAGCATAAGCCTACTGTGTGCATACTGTGTTTAATTTAGGGCAAGCGTCCTGAAAAAGCGGCAAGATGAATGAATGCCCAGCCTATCCCCTAACCATCTGTGTCTGACAGACCCATAAGAAAACCATCTCGCCACATTTCAGACAGCCTTTTCCTCATGTAATAAGTCCTGCTATCCCACATGCTGACTACGGAAGGCTGTGAGAGGGGACAAAAACTAGTCAACAGGACCAACCAGGGGTTGCAAACGAGGGGGAAAATGCGTTCCGGGCTGCAGTTCCCTCCAAGGGTAGGTCCTCCACACCAGGGCATCTCCCCAGACAGGTCACTCACATCTAAGATGTACTCCTGAACCACAGCGTGCAAGATGACGGTGACGAAGATGTAGAACAGGATGGTGACCAGGTCCTTCGGGCCGTAGTGGTAGTGCACGGTCTCACTGTCTGCGGAGGTAAGAGGAGTCCCGTCAGCGTCCCTGGGTGTGGGCAGCAGAATATGCCGTCCGTATTTGCTACAGAAGGTTTCTGTCCCAGTATCCTGTCCAACCTCTGTGTGTTTTCCTCGAGAAGTACCAGTGGGGAGGCTGATAGCACCAAGCTCTCCACCCTGCTGTGACGGCTGTGTGTCTCCCAAGTCTGGGCAGGGGAGCAGAGAGGTTAGGGGCCACACTGGAGACAACTAGAATCCATCACTGTCTCCACCACTCCCTGACTGTGTGACTATGGATAAGCCACTAAATTCCCTGAGCCTTAATGTCCTCTGTAAAATGGGACTTATACAGTTACATTCATCGAGGAAGCACAGTGTGGGAGTCAAGAGAGTGACTCAGAAGCTGGATTGCCACATTATGTCCGATTCTTCCTACATGACCTTGGGCACCTCTACGTGTGACCTCTCCATTCCTCAGTTTCCTCATCTGAGTTCCTATAACATAGGTTGTAAAAATTAGAAAAATTAATAAATATAATTAGAATAGTGTATGGCACACAGTAAGTGCTAGACAGTTACTGGCTGTTGATTTGTTGTTGTTGGGCTATTGTGAGGATTGAAGGACATAATTTGCTTATCACAGTGATTCTAATTTTATGGTACACACATAAGAAATGGTGATCTATTAAAAGATTATATTTAATACTAATAAGTTAGACAGAATTCCAGACAGAGAAATCTTACAGCCCTTGCTACTGTGGCCTCCTTCTCCACAGAGGGGGATTTGCACCCCACTCCAGTTAGCAGGCAGAGGCTGCAGGGCTGCAGAGCTTGGCAGATGCTTGCCTGGTCTGGGCTGCTCCGCAGACCCAGCACCCCCGGAGGCTGCCTTTCCAGCTGTGCCGCACTCACCCTGAGTCACACACACATGAGTCATCTCTGCAATGGGATGCATTTACCAGAAGGTAGGCCAGGGTCGGTTTGTTTCATGGTGGCCAGGGAACAAAGTACAGCTGACTGGGTCACTCAGGGAGTCAACCCTCACCTCAGCTGCTCTGGCCTGGAGACCATGAGTGTGGGTGGCAGAGAGGGGGCGAGAGAAAGTGGCGAGGACAGAGAGAACATGAACTTTGAAACCAGGCAGACTTTCTCTTTTCCTCTCCCTCCTCCTTTCCACAAAGAACTACTCTGTAGAAACAAGCAGATAAAAGACCTGCCTCTGGCTGCAAAGCCCAGCGCACAGCAGGGAGACTAACAAACAGACTTAGGGTTACATCACGGATAGGCAGGAGCCCTGGCAGCTGGCAGATGGAGGCCTGACTCCAGCTGGAGAGGAGGTGTGGTGACTCTCCAGCTGGAGAGGAGGTGTGGGAGGTTCAGGGTGAAGAGGGTGGCATCAGGGCCTGGGGAGAGGTGGGGCCGTAAGGGGGTGGGGGGAGGCATCCACACAGGATGCAGGCAATGGGGCCCTGCTGCCAGGGACGGCAGGAGTTGGCAGTTATGGCAAGTGACAAGGCTGCTGCTACTGGCCTGGGAGCCACGTGAAAGGGTGTGGACTTTATCCTGAAGGCAATGTGGAAACATCGAAGAATTCCAACTAAACAGAAAAATGATGAAATCCGTGTTTTGGAAAGTTTACTCTGACAGCTGTGAACACACCTGTAGTAAGGACACCAGCTGGGAAGCTGCCCCTGCAAGCCAGGTAAGGAACCAGGGGGCCTGCATGAAGGCAGGGAGGGAACTGATAAGCCCGGGTGACAAACACACCCTCACCCACCAAAGGGCTGAGATCTGGGAGGGTTAGTCAGACACCAGGACCGAAGGAGAAAACGGGAGGATGGGAAGAGAATGGGACTAAGCCTCTGATGCTGCTCTGCCACTATGGAGCCGGGATGATAGTTTCTCTATTTTCTTCATAAGGGAGGATCAAAGGAGACTAATTAGATGGTAGCATATTTTGAAATTATAAGATAATTAAATACATGCAAAGTTTCATCAAGTCCATCATTATTGGGCGGTGCCTGTGGCTCAAAGGAGTAGGGCGCCAACCCCATATACCAGAGGTGATGGGTTCAAACCCAGCCCTGGCCAAAAACTGCAAAAAAAAAAAAAAAAAAAAAAGTCCATCATTATTAGGCAAAATGGGATTTGTACTCAACCAAACAAGCACAGTCCAAAAATCAGTGAAATAACACCTCTGAAGACTTTAGATTATCCATTTTTCAAGCCTTTGAGGTTACAAGACAATTTTTACCCCAATTACTATGGATCCAAAGGGCTGTGACCACAGCCTTTAGCCCTTCTTGAAATAAGAATGAATGCCTGGGCGGTGCCCGTAGCTCAAGGATATGGCGCTCACCCCATATACTGGAGGTGGAGGGTTCAAACCTGGCCCGGCCAGAAAAAAATACTGCAAAAGGTAAAAGAGAATGCATGAATTTATGCATCCTGTGTTCCTTCACTGTTGAGTGTGACGTGCATGTGTGTCCACCAGCTAACAAACCACATGTAGGGCTCCATGCTGGGGCTGGGGAGATGGCAGTGAGCCACGTGGGCACAGCACCAGCCTGCCTGGAGCTTAGCAGGCACACATCAAATCCTCATGTACTCTAAACCAGCAGCCAAAAAATTACACAACTCAACAACAAAAAATCAAACAACCCAGTTAAAAAACAGGCAAAGGTCTTGAATAGACATTTCTCCAAAGAAGAAATCAAATAGCTGGTAAAAATGTGGAAAGATACTGGTCATCAGGCAAATGCAAATCGGAACCACAATGAGCTATCTCCTCATACCCATTAGGATGGCTACAATTAAAAAAAAAACTTAACAGAAAATAACAAGTGTTACCCAGGACGCAGAGAATCTGGAAGCTTTGTGCACTGATGGTGGGAATGTAAAATAGTATGGTCACTATGAAAAACAGGATGCTGTTTCCTCAAAAACATAAAAATAGAATCACCATCTAATTCAGCAATTCTACTTCTAGGTGTATACTCAAAATAACTGAAAAACCGGAAGTGGGATCTCAGTAAAATATGAGCACATCCCGTTTACAGCAGCACTTCTCATGACGGCAGAATAGCAGAAGAAGCCCGCGAGTGCGCGGAGCTATGAATAAACAAAACCTGGTCTATACACACATGGAATATTATGCAGCCTGAAAAGGAAGAAAACTTTGACTACACTACAACATGAAGCTTGAGGACATGGCACTACATGAAACGAGTCAGTCACAAAAAGACGAATAATGTATGGTTCCACTTACACGGGTGTGAGTTACCCAGAGCAGTTGAATTTACAGAGGTTGCGGGGTCAGGGGAATTGCTGCTTAATGGGTACTGAGTTCTGCAAGATGGAAAAAGTACTAGAGATTGGTTGTACGAGGATGTGAACACACTCAACACTACTGAACTGTGTGCTTCAAATGGTGGGGTCAGTCAATCTGAGGCCATGTGTATGTTATCACAATTTTAAAAACAACAACAAAAACAGCACCCAGGTATGACAATGCTACAAAGTGGACCAAAGGCTGGGTGGGGAGTGGGGAGGCTGGGGGCCTGCACCGGCGGGAGATGAGGAAGGGCCCTTTACAGGTCAAGGCAAGACATGTGGAGTGTATCCTAAAGACAGTGAAAGCTACCGGAGGGCTTTAGTATTTACAAAGACCCCTCTTCCTGCCATACATATGAAGAAGGGGTGAGAGGGGCACAGTGGAAGCCGGGAGAGCCAGGAGGTGGTGCCTGTGGGTCCTCCAGGCAAGAGTGGGGGTGCCCTGCACCAGTGATGGTGGCAGAGTGAAGGGGGGAAGACAAATGCATCAGGTGGATTTGGGTGACAGAACCAGAAGAACCAGGACTCTGCAATCTTATCTGCATCCTGCAGCCCCCCTTAGAGTTGCAGAATTCTTCAACAGGCGTTATCTGGTTTGCTCCCCAGAAACATCTCACTAGATAAGCAAGGAAGGTGAATGAGGAAACTATATATCGCCCTCGTGGTCGACCTTTCACATCTCCACTTTGAGAGAGAAACCAGCTTGAGAAATATCTACCTTCCTTTCAACCATATTAAAAGACACGCAGCAGTTAGGATTGCAATAAATGATGAGTGACAAGCAGCTTTGGGGTCAGGGGCACACTAGAGGTGAGAGGCAACTGTCCAAACTCCAGAGCGTGGTGTCCCGTAGAGTTGAGGGAGTGAGGAAGCCCCTTCTCGGCCACTGTGGCCCAGGGGGAGATGAGTGTGGCCGGATGCCCAATATTTCAGCAGCAAAGACAGAAATCTTTACATGAAATCATCTGATTCTAAAATGTGGGTGACTAATTCAAAATGTTAAAAAAAAAAAAAAAAAGTATGAGCCAATACCAAAGAGGCCAAAGAAAACACATCTGCGGGCCAAATCCGACCACGGGCCCCTGGTTCACACCTCCAACCTACGTGACCCCTGACACCTTACTTCTTCCGACACATCCCTGGGGAGCACATCTGCGCGCTCTCGCGCAGGAATGATTCTAGCTTCCGGAGAAAGTACCTTCGGTAATGACCTTCCCACAGCAGAAGGGTGATCCCACACCTCCCATCAAAGTCAGCCCGCTTTGCTTATCTTTGATCAGTTTTTTAAAAAAGAGGCCTGAAATGACCAACAGGAGTACTGGTTGTTTTGACAACCTCAGTTAGCAGCTGTCATTTGTGACCTCCTGTTTGGTCTCCTATGATGTTTTCTGGTTTCCTTTTGATGTCACCTGTAAGCAGCTTCTCCTGTCCCTGTCACCTCTCCATTTCCCAGTCTTGTCCAGATACTACTATGCACTCTCTGGCCTCCTCTGCATGACCTGAGCCAATATCCTACTGTTTACTGCCATCCCTTCTGCTCTGAAAACTCTAAATTAGAGTCCAACATCTCTCTGCCCATGGAGCTTCCTCCTTAGTCTGAAAAACTGGCTATTTAAAGAGGATGACTATACTTACTCCTGGGATCCTTCTTTCTCTCTCAGTTTTCTTCTTAATTCCTATAAATGTGGATTTGTAAAATTTAATTCTATCAGTTTCTGTGTTTACAGCCAATTCTTTTTGTCACCTTATTTTGATGCTTTTACACTATATATAAATCCAGAACTTAGAAAAAACCTGCATCAACAAAATCCAGAGGCAAATGATCACCTGGTGGAAAATATTTACAATTCAGATTAGAGACAAAGGCCTAACCTTGCTAACATGAAAAAAGCTCCCAGAATTTGAGAATTAAAAGGTTTTTTAAATTTCTGCAAAAAAATGAGCAAAGCTTATAAACAGGTAATTCACAGAAAAAAGAAACACAGATGGCCCTTGTGCATTTTAAAAGATGCTCAGTTTTTCACAGAAGAAAAATGCAAATTAAAACTACAATGAAAATACCATTTAATACCTATCAGATTGGCAAAAATCCAAAGCTTGATGGTATACTCTTGCTAAGGCTGTGGGGAAACAAACTCTCTCTTACACACTGCTGGTGGGAATGCAAAAAAACGGTACCACCTCTTTGGAGGGCAATTTGGTAATTTCTACTGAGATTGCAAATGCACCAACCCTTTGATGCAGCAATTCTACTTCCGGGAATTTCTCCTGTAGCTAGTACCTTCCCTACCAAAATGACATGTGTACAGAGTTATACACTCCAGCACTGTTTTTCACAGTGAACTCAGGGACACAACCCAAGTTATTTTCATTTATAGGGAACTGGCAAATAAACTGTAGTTACAGTACACGGGGGTACTCAACGTGTGGCATGGACCAGCAGCACCAGCATCACTGATGCCAGGCCTCCTAGATCAGAAACTTGGGAGTAGGGAATCCAGGAATCTGGGTAACAATACCTTCAGATGATTCTGACCCTGCCAGAATTTAAAAAGCATTGACATAAACAATGGAGCTGCTTAAAAAATAGAGAGAGAGAATCAGTAGCCATGCACTGTGGCTCACATTTGTAATGCCAGCACTCTAGGAAGCCGAGTTGGGTGGGTTGCTTGGGCTCAGGAGCTCAAGACCACCCTGAGCAAAAGGGAGACCTCCATCCCTACTAAAAATAGAAAAACTAGTCGGGAGTTGTGGTGGACGCCTATAGTCCCAGCTACTTGGAGGCTGAGGCAAGAGGATTGCTTGAACACAAGAGACTGAGGTTCCTGTGAGATATGATGAACCCACAGCACTCTACCCAGGGCAACAGAGTGAGATCTGTCTCAAACAAAACAAACCACAACCACAACAACAACAAAAAAAATCAGCAATTAATGAAATCAGGAAAGGATAAAACTAATCAGGAGACTCAGGAATGAGAATGGTAGCACCTTTGAGAGGGGCAGTGACTAGAGGAGCTCGAGGAAGCTGGGGGTATTGTACCTTTATTCAGGCTACCGTGGTGTGAGTTTTAGGAATGCAAAACTTCACCAACTCATGCACTTGACTGCATGAGTTATACCTCAAGACAGTGCTTGAAAAAATGATGCCTTTTACATACTGATATGAAATGACATCCAGGGTCCATTATTTAGTGGAAAAGAGCCAAGGTACAGAAGAGAACAATAGCATTCCACCTTTCATGTTAATAAAGAGGGGGGAAAATTTTGTACTTGTATTTGCATAAAGCAACGCTGGAAGGGCAAATAAGAAATTCTGAAACGTTCCCAGGAGACAGGTATGATTTCCCACAGGTGTGGAGGTATGAAGGCAGGGAGGACAGCTGGACACTAGACTCTTACTCTGTAGCCACAGCCTGGAAGAGACATCATGAAGAAGCCGGGAAGCAGGAAATACTGGTCTCGGCTCACCTTGATCCAGGTTAGATCTGAATAAAGTATCTGGTTTTGGACAGATTTATATTTGAAGCATGTGAGTGCACTTCCTATTCAAAAATGATTTTTCAAATAAATAAATTTTCAAATTCTTCCTGCTTTGTATAAATAACATAAAATGGTGCCTTCTCCACCTTATTGATCTATTCCCCCCCACCCCCGCCCCGGGGATGTAAAAAGATAGGAAGCTCATATCTGGAGCTGCCACTTGCCTATCATGTGACCCTGGGTCTTCCTGCCTCAGTTACCCCTGCTAGACAATGTGGATAAAACTATCAACCTTTGTCAAGTGCTGTGCCTTATGCCTGTAATACTAACATGGGTGGCCAAGGCAGGCAGATTGCTTGAGCTCAGGAGCCCGAGACCAGCCTGAGCCAAGAGTGACACCCCATTTCTACTAAAAACAGAAGAACTAGCCAGTGTAGTGGTGCATGCTGCTAGTCCCATCTACTCAGGAGGCTGAGGCAGAGAAACTCTTGAGCCCAAAAGTTTGAGGTTGCTGTGAGCTATAACACCACAGCACTCTATCCAGAATGACAAAGTGAGAATCTGTCTCAACAAACAAAAAACGATATGCCTTTCTTCAAAAGCTATAGGAATAAAATAGATAACTGACTAATAAAGTACTATGCAAACGACGAACTCCTTACGACTGTTTCCAGCAGAAAGAATCAGAAGCTAAAGGGAAAGAAGAGTCACTTGCTCTGGGCCACACACTATTCTGAGCACGCCTGGCAGTGACATCATTTGCTCCTTGCAGCTGAGGCTCGGAGGCAAGCAGCCCCTGTGCTCCCAGGACCTGCAGCTAATTAGGACTGGGGCCAGGGCTCCACCACACTGCCAATGCCAGAGGCCAAGCCCATGGTCTCCCCCACCAGGCCGCTCTGCTTCCTGACACCCCTTCACATCACACAGAGGATGCATTTGTTAAACGCTGAAGGCTGGCCTCACTCCCCAAGGTGGCAGGGAAGACAGGCTTAGGACAGGCATGGGACAGACATGCAGCCTCAAAGGACAGCATACTGACCCTCCAGCCCTGCCCTGTCTCCCCAGCATGCTCCCCCTCTGGCCAACCAACCTAGAGGACATGGCCAGTGGCATTTTAACTCCAAGTACCATCATGGTTCTCAGACACGCAAATGTACACACACACACACTCTCTCACACACAGGCTGTTACAGTTGAACTCTCTCCCCTCCAATCCCCATCTAAGAAAAAAAGATATGTTGGAGCCCTAACCCCCAATATCTGAGAATGGGATCTTATTTGAGCGTAGAGTTTTTACAAAGATAAACCTATTCCAATATAACAGGGGACCTTATAATAAGGAGGAAATTTGAACACAGAGACAGACACACACAGAAGCAGGAGGACGTGACGAGAATTGGGGGAAGCCGGCCATCTCCACGGTGAAGAGAGAGACCCAGAAGAGACCCTTCCCTCACAGCCCTGGGAAGGAAACAACCCTGCCAACTCCTTGATTTCAGGCTTCTGGCCTCCAGAACTGGGAGACAATACACTTCTGTTGTCTGAGCCCCCACGTGTGTGCCACTCTCTCATGGCAGCCCTGGTGAAGTCATACACACACCTACAGAAGTAAAGATCTAACTGGCACATCTTCAAAGTTACCATTTAACTCCATTTGTGTGCTTTGGGATATATTATTCCAGCTTTAGGGTAAGGCAGAATGATAAAAGCTATTTGTATAATATAAAAAAAAAAATGTAGAAAAGATGAGAAAAGAGTTAAAGAGAACTTGGTAAGAAAAGCTCCCAGCTTCTGAATTGCTTTCATGATGTCCCACTCCTTCTGGTAAGGCTGTAATCCTCCCTGTAGCCTTGAAGAAAGAAATATAGCAAGAATTCCTAGATGCCAGGCACAGACTACAGACTGCACTGTTATTTACAAATCTGTGGCTGCTACCTGGAACATGTCCTGGGCGCAGCACACGCACTCTTTCGGTAGGCCGCCACACCTGCTCACAGCTAGGGAAGGCGTGAACTTGTTTTTTTATTGTTCATGGAGAGCCACAGAGGAAAAATAATCCTTCAAAGATCAAATGCAAAAAATACTTTTTAAAATCTAAAATTAGGGGTTTTTACTCTCCTAAAAATAAGAATTTCATCAAACCCACTGCTAAATTAACGACAAAAAAATTTTTTTTCAATAAGAACAATTAGGGCTGCGCAAATGGCTCAAAGGAGCAGGGTGCCGGACCAATATGCAGGAGGTGTTGGGTTCAAACCTGGCCCCAGCAAAAAACTGAAAAAAAAAAAACAAAAAAAAAAAAAAACAATTGATTAGAAAAACAAATTATCCTAGCTAGATACGAGAAGAAAAGATTTCATCCAGTGAAGGTGAAGTAAAATGGTGGGGGTAAGGCCAGCGGAGGGGGAGGTGAAGAAGAAAGGGGACTTGGCAGAAAAGAGACGTGGCAGAAAGGGCGCTCAGTGCAGCAGGTGAAGATGTGGGTCTGCAGGCTTCCAGCTGCTCAGCAATTAGCCACGGTAAGTACGTGGTTCTGCTCACTCAGACCTCTAGAAGCTCCACACCAAATGGGGTAAACACTCTGGTGTGTGGCCAAGTATTGGACAAAGTCAAGTTGAGGCTGGAAGGGGACACTTCCAGGTTGATAGATGTGCTCAGTTTGTGAACACACTGATTCTTTAATTTTTTTTTTTTTTTTTTTCAAACAGTGTCACTCTGTTGCCCAAGCTAGGGTGCCATGGCCTCAGCCTAGCTCACAGCAACCTCAAACTCCTGAGCTCAAGTGGTCCTCCTGCCTCAGCCTCCTGAGAAGCTGAGACTATAGGAGCCTACCACAATACCCAGCTAATTTTTCTATTTTTAGTAGAGACAGGGTCTCACTCCTGCTCCGGCTGGTCTCCTGAGCTCAAGCAATCTGCCTGCCTCAGTCTCCCAGAGTGGTAGGACTACAGGCGTGAGCCACCACCCACCCTGACACCTGATTCACTGAGTGGAACACTCACTACTGGCCTATCCTTTGCACAACTGTTATACTCCCTAAGTTTGACAACTTTTGCTTCTTGAAAAACAAGTCCAGAACTGGCCACAAGTCCTGGGTCAGAAGCTGCCACTCTGTGGGGTTTTTTTGTTTTTTGTTTTGCAGTTTTTTGGCCAGGGCAAGATTCGAACCTACCACCTCCGGTATACAGGGCTGGTGCCCTACTCCTTTGAGCCACAGGCGCCACCCAAAGCTGCCCACTGTTTTTTGTTTGTTTGTTTGTTTGTTTTCTGGATGGCCAACCAATAAGCCAGGGACACTGGGGGCTCTGATTTATTTTTCTCTTATTCTGACAGACAGGACAGACAGGACTTTTGGGCCAGAGGGGCTCGGGTGTTCAGCCTGACAGGTCCAGGACAGAACCAGTCTGCCTCTCTGACTAAGATTTCCCCTCTATCCAACACCCTCTTGGCACACTCAGCCTTTCTCAAGCTTTCTGGGTCCTGCATAGGGTGTGAGCAACCCCAGCCGTCCTCTGCCCTATGACTACAACCTTAGAAACATCCAACATCAACTCTGAGCCTCAGCTCCCTCAGCTGTAAAAGGATCAGGCCAGGCAAAGCGAGTCTCAAGTCCCCTTGGCTGCAGGGGCCACAGCTGCAGGTTAGGTGGCTTTCAACCGTAATCAAGTACAGCTTCATCTCCAGGGCCACTGTTACCCACCTGTCTTTTCCCTTTCTTGCCCCCATGAGCTCATCTTACAAAGAGGGGCTCAGTCTAATATGTGATGCAATCTCTTGAGCATGTGATATAAACAGGAGATAACACTAATTCCTTTGTTAAATTCGACCAGCAAAGGGAACAAGAACCACTCTGAGCCCTGGACAAAGGCCTTTGGCTGAATAAGGCTTTAAAACCACCTGTCTGAGACTGTTCATAGAGGCAGCATGTCTCATCCTAGAAGGAGCTGTGAGAACGGTGGCCGAGCTGTGGTGTAGGAGGTTCCCAGGCTTTCCATCTTCGGCTGAAAAAATGTAACAAAGCAGAAGGTAATAAAACCAACAGGAGTAGACAGAGCCAGGAAGTGGACCCTTTTCACCTTTGATCACTAGACCCTCCTCCTGAAGAGGTCCCTTAGCCTCTGTTCTAGGTGTGCACCAACAGGCATCGTCAGCAATGATGATGTGACTGCAGCTCTTAGGCTCGCCATCTTACAAACAAGTACTGACCAGGAGCTGCAGCCCCCGCTGGAAACCAGCTCTACCCAGGGATACTCCCCACATCCTCCCACCTCTCCCCAGACCAAATATTCATAGAGAAACCAAAATTGGAGGAGGTCAGAAAGATGCAAATGCGTTCCTGGGGTTTTAGGGGTTTTCTCTCCTACCTTTGAGGTCACAGGTGCAGGTTATCTGAAAGCCTAACTGGACCTTTTCACCCCCCTAACTTAAAGCCACCCTCTCAAGCTTTAATGGGCACAGCAATCACCCAGAGCCTGCATGTCTAACAAGTTCCCAGGTGGGACCGACAGCACTGGTCTTGAGAATATCTTCAGAGACTCCCGGAACCTCTTGCCTCCAGGATCTGCTGCAGCTGAGGCAGTGACCTCGCTCTCGATTTTGCAGATGGGGGATGGAGACCAGATGTTAACCAGTTTGCTCAAGACAAATTAGTAGCCAAAAAATCCTTGTAAATAAATGCTTAGCCTATTTCAACAGTTCTAGACTAGAAATAAGCAGGCCTTGAGTCTGCCAGTGGGAAGAATCAAACTTCATAATTCTCTGACATTTTACAGTCTCAATATTTCTGACCCTAATATTAGATACTTTGTGCTGTTTTAATCAGGAAGAAAACTCAGAGTATCCAATAGGTAAGACCAGAAAACCGATACTTTATTCTGTGCCAGAGCTGGGCAGGGTGTACAGGTGCCAGGTAAGATATAGAGGGATCAGTTAAATTTGCGTTTCAGAGAAGCAATGAATAATTACCTAGTATAATTCTGTCCCATGCATAATTTGGAATATACTTATATTTTAATAAAAAGGCATTCATTGTTTGCCTGAGAATTGGACTGGCAGTCCTGGATTTCTATTTGAAAAGCCTGGCAACCCATTCAACAGGATGGCAAGTAGGAATAAGGAGAGCAGGGAGCTGTCAAAGAGGAATATTCCCTGCTCAGTCACTGCTGCCCTTCGAGAAAGCCACAAGTTCCCTCAGTAGGCACAGACTTACCACTGCTGTTCCAAGTCAGTCTCTTTGAAGACAGCTTAATTTTCTTAACTAGCTGATTATAATGCAACAAAATCACCAATTTATAGCTGGTGTTACAGATTGCATTGTCCCCAAATTTCATAAGTTGATGTCCTAACTCCCAGCACCTCAGAAGGTGATCTTGTTTGGAAACAGGGTCTTTGCAGAGTAATTAGTTAAGATGAAATCACAGTGGAATAGGATGAGCCTCTAATCCATCGTGACTGTGTCCTTTATAACAAAGAGCAATCCGGATATGGAGGCTGACACGCGCAGAGAATGCCACTCGCCAGGGAGCTACCAGAAGTAGGAGGGAAGCCTGAACACACCTCCTCCCGGCCCTTGCAGGGAGCAGGCCCTCCTGGCCCCGGGATCTCTGACTTCTGGCCCCCAGAACTGTGAGACAAGAAGTTTCTGTTGTTTAGGCCACTCACTTTGTGATGCTTTTGTTACGACAGCTCTAGGAAGCTGATACTGGGACCGGGAAGAAGGGAGTAGAAAAGAGGAAGGAGTTAAAGCCAAAGGCAGCCGGCAGGAAAAGCCCCACCCACATTACATATTAGCTATTTTCCTTAGCACTTGAAAACCTTGGCTGAGAGGAGACACAGGGATTTAGAAAGGACAGATTGCTTCGTATGAAAACAGTCAGTTCTCTACGAAAATTCAACTTTAAATGTTGAGTTGAGCAAGTCACATAGTATTTAAATAAGAAACCTTCCAAGTCAGAATTAACAAAAAAAGGAGCCATTTCCAAGAGTAGAGTGCAATCTGAAGAGATTTTGAGAGTTTTAAAAATCACAACCTTGACAGGCTTGTTACTGCCAAGTGTTTTTTCCCATGAGAAATTTGCTTTCCCCCAATCTTTACAAACCAAACATTACCATATTGGGGTGGTGGTTAAGGAACTCAAAACAAAATAAAGTAGGCGATGCTAAATTCATTGTCTCTCTTGATTATTTACTTGTCATATTTCAAAAGCCCCAAATGGCGAGATTTAAGTAAAAGATAGGTTATTTAACAATACTTTATCATCTCCTTCTAAAGCAACTGAAACCCCCTCAATCTAGCATGGATTTTAATGGACCTTTCCCTGGAACCAGGCCTGTCCTGGGTCTGGAAGGTGTATTCTGGGAGCAGAATTCTACAGTCCCAACCTGGAAAACTGCCCAGGCTGGCTGGCTCCAGTCACTCTGGCCCACATTCAGTTACTAGAACACACTGAGGTGTCTGTTTCTCACCTGGCGGCTTTTGCCCATGCTGATCCCTGCGCCCAGAATGTTCCTTCTTCGGCCCAAACCGCTCCCTACACCCACAACACAACCTCCACACACACAGCTCAAAAGCCAGCTCCTCAGAAACACCTCTAGTCACCACCCTTTCATTTCTGCTTGTCACAAAACCTTGTCCATTTCCTTCACCACCCTGTCACAGCTATAATACTAACATTTACTTGTTTGTTATCTGTCCCTCCCCAATAGATGGTAAGCTTCACAGAGTCAGAAATCAGATGAGTTTTGTAAATTATACCCAGGGCTTGGGCCACAAAGGGCACACAAATATTTGTCTAGATCAATCGATTAATTAATTAAACAAATGAAGGCACGATATGGTCAATAGCAGCAGCATCCCCTGAGACACAATGGGAATTCCCAACACCCAGAGGCTCTGAGTTCAACCCTGGAACAGGCAGTCGACACTGACACCCTGGTCAGAGACAGACACTGGAGGACATCCCTTGCCTGCTCATTTCTCTGGCAAAGTTTCAAACTCAAAAAGCAACCCTCTAGGATCACGATCTGGCTTCACAAATAGGCTCTTCCTATAATAGAAGGATGCCCAGTCACATGTATGTCAACTGTTGTGGTCCCCAGGATCATACTTTCTCATGGTAAATTACCAAAGTGGTACTGGTTATAATCTGATGTCCCATATACGTTAACTTCAGGGAGAAATGTAATGGAAACACCAGCACAATGTGTAATAGCTGGCTATTTCTTTATAAATTTATCAATAGACATTCTGACATTAAATAAAGAAAAAGCCTGGTTTCATCCTAGGGATACAAGGATGGTTTAACATATGCAAGTCCATAAATATAATTCACCATTATCAGTAGAAGCAAAAACACATATGATCCTCTCAATAGATGCAGAAAAAAACATTTGATGAAATTCAGCATCCTTTCTCCCAAGAACCCCATAGGTGGCACATTTCTTAAATGGATGGAAACCATCTGTGACAAACCCACAACTCATGTCCTACTGAATAAAGTAAAACGGAAAGCTTTTCCACTTAGAACTGGAACCAGACAAAGATGTCCACTATCGCCACTACTATTCAACATAGGACTGGAAGTTCAATCCAATGTAATCAGGCAAGAGAAGGAAATAAAGAGCATCCAAATGGGGAAAGAGGAGGTCAACCTTTTGCTCTTTGCCAACGATATGATCTTATTCTTAGAGAACCCTAGAGATTCAACCACAAAACTCCTGGAAGTGATAAAAAAAAAAAAAAAAAAAAAAAAGGCAGTAACATTTCAGGGTATAAAAATCAATGTCCCCAAACAGCTAAGTTGAGAAGCTAATTAAAGACACAATTCCCTTCATGGTAGCTTCAGGGAAAATAAAATACCTAGGAATATACCGAACAAAAGAGGTGAAGGATCTCTACAGAGAGAGTTATGAGATCCTAAGAAGGGAAATGGCAGGTGACATTAACAAATGGAAGAACATACAAGCTCTTGGCTGGGAAGAATCAACACTGTTGGAGGATCTATTCTACCCAGGGCAATCTGCAGAGTCAATGCAATCCCCATTAAAATACCAACATCATACTTTGAAGAACTGGAAAAATAGTACTTTGTTTTATATGGAACCAGAAAAAAACCCATATAGCCAAGGTGGCTCTGAGTAATGGGAATAAAGCTGAAGGCATCACTCTACCAGACTTCAGGTTATAGTACAGTGATCAAGATAGCATGTATTGGCACAAAGATAGAGATGGGAATATATGAAACAGAATTGAAAACCAAGAGATGAAAGTCCAGTCTCTAGTGGCCGTCAGATCTTTGATAAACCAAACAAGAGCATACAGTGGAGAAAGAATCCCTATTCAACAAATGGTGCTAGGAGAACTGGATAGCCCCAGGTAAAAGACTGAAACTGGACCCACACTTTTCACCACTTACAAAAATTGATTCAAGATGGAAAAAGGATTTAAATTTAAGACACAAAAATGATAAAAATATTAGAAGAAAATGTGGGGAAAACTCTTAATGATGTTGGACAGAGGAAAGATTTTATGAAGAATTCAGCAGAAATCACAACAACAATGATAATAATCAAATACGACTTAGTTGAATTGAAAAGCTTCGGCACAGCAAAGGACACAAAAATTAGGGCAAGGGTACAACTTTCAGAATGGGAAAAGATATTCACATGGTATGAATCTGACAAAGGGTTGATAACTAGAATCTACAGAGAATTAATCTCAAATTAATAATAATAAAAAAAAGAACAACCAATCCCATCTATCTGATGAAGACAGATGAATGCCCAACAAACATTTGAAAAGGTGCTCATCACCCCTAATCATCAGAGAAATGCAAATCAAGACTGCCCTGAGATGTCACCTGATCCCAGTGAGAATGGCCCACATCACAAAATCTCAAAGCTACAGATGCTGGCATGGATATGGAGAGAAGAGAACACTTTCATACTGTTGGTCAGACTGCAAACTAGTACAACTGCTTTGGAAAGAAGTATGGAGAATCCTCAAAGAACTCAAATAAGACCTCCCATTTGACCCTGCAATCCCATAACTGGGCATCTATACAGAAGAAAAAAAATCATTTTATCATAAGGACATTTGCACTAGATTGTCATAGTTCAATTTACAATCGCCAAAATGCAAAAACAGACTAAATGCCCACCAACCCAGGAATGGATTAATAAGCTATGGTATATATTTACCATGGAATACTATTCAGACATTCAAAAAGATGGAGACTTTACATCTTTTGTACTAATCTGGATGGAGTTGAAACATATTCTTCTTAGTGAAGTATCACAAGAATGTAAAAGCAAGTAGCCAGTGTATTTAATACTAATATGAAGCCAACATTTAATACACGCCCATATAAGAGAAAAACTCAAATCAATTCAAGGTGGGGGGTGGAGGACAGAGGGAGGGGGGATGGGTGTGCTTAATCAATGGGCACTTAATGGGCACAAGGTTAGGATATATGGCGCACCTCTTGGGGGTGGGAAACAATTATAAGAGAGACTCTACCTAACAAATGCAAACATTACAACCTACTTGTTTGAACCCTCAAACTAATCTGAAATTTAAAACAGGAAAAGAAAAACACTGTGCATTTTGTTTACAAAAAAATCCCCTAAAAATCCTAGGATTTATCGATCATAAGTAGATGACACAGGGTGTTTTTAGCAATACATACACAAAACGTCTCAAGCCCATAATCCTGGCACTCTGGGAGACTGAGATGGGTAGACTGCTTGAGCTCAGGAGTTGGAGACCAGACTGAGCAGGTATACAAGACCCCGTCTCTAAAAATACCTGCACATTGTGGCAGGTGCCTGTAGTCCCAGCTACTTGGGAGGCCAAGGCAAGAGGATCACTTAAGCCTAAGAGTTTAAGGTTGCTATAAGCTATGATGGCAGCACTCAATCCCAGGGCAACAAAGCAAGACTGTGTCTCAATAAATAAATAAATAAAATGTCTGTCTACTTAATGCAGAAATTCCATTAGTAGGAATTCATCCTAAGAAAATAATCAAAAATGAATATAAAAATTTAACCACAGGAATATTTACTGTAATGCTATTTATAATAAAAATTGGCAACTTAGAAATCCAAATGGGTTGATTAGAAAATCTGTAGTAATCCCTATTAAGAAATTCTCTGCAGCTTTTCAAGATGTCTTGTTGAATGGAATAATAATCAATGACATCCATAAACTCTAGCAGCAAAAAAGTACATTAGAAATCAATACTCTAAAACTTATTAACTACTGTTTTTGCTCAGTGATGGGTCATGTGTGATTATCTTTGTTTTTCTGTATTTTATATTTTTTCTGTAAGAGTTATGTCTCACATAAATATATTTTGAAAAAAATGTTCATTAAAAAATAAATTGTTAACTAATCACAAAAGGACAAACGCTATATGATCTCACTTACATTCAGTACCTAGGGGATCAAATGCATAGAGACAGAAAACATAATGGAGGTTACCAGGGGTCAGGGGAGGGGGATGGAGAGTTAGTGCTTGGTAGGTACTGAGTTTCGGTTCTGTGAGATGACAGGGGTGGGGGATGGAGAGTTAGTGCTCAGGGGGTCCTGAGTTTCAGTTCTGTGAGATGACAGGGGCGGGGGATGGAGAGTTAATGCTCAGGGGGTTCTGAGTTTCAGTT
The DNA here is from genome assembly GCA_963574355.1 of Loris lydekkerianus. Classification (NCBI taxonomy): domain Eukaryota; kingdom Metazoa; phylum Chordata; class Mammalia; order Primates; family Lorisidae; genus Loris; species Loris lydekkerianus. The sequence goes on along the minus strand of CAUYPK010126810.1, from coordinate 24,937 downwards.
CTGTGAGATGAAAGAGTCCAGGACATGGATGGTGGAGATGACAGCACAACAATGTGAATGTACTTAATGCCATTAAACTATACACTTAAAAGTGGCTAAGATAGCCAATTTTTCTTTTTTGTTGAGATGGAGAGTCATTCTGTCACCCTCAGTAGAGTGCCCAGCATCATTATAGCTCACAGCAACCTCAAACTTTTGGACTCAAGAGAGCTTCCTGTCTCAGCCTCCCAAGTAGCTGGGACTACAGACACCTGCCACCGCACCCACCTGGTTTTTCTACTTTTAGTAGATATGAGGTTTCACTCTTGCTCAGGTTGGTGTCTAACTCCTGAGCTCAGGCAATCCACCCAACTCAGCCTCCCAAAGTGCTAGGATTACAGGTGTGAGCCACTGCGTCCAACTTAACATGGCCAATTTTATGTTATGCATACTGTATCATTACTTTTTTTAAAACTAAAAAAAAAAAAAAATTAAACCTTTAAATCTTAAGTATAGCTGAGTCTAGAGGTGACTCAGTTACTAAGATTTTCAAGAAACAGAAGTAAACAAGCCTAAACTTGAGGATGGATGGCACTGAACCACATGCTCCGGGGTGCCCCCAGTGCTGGAGTGTGCAGTTGGAAGGGCAGGCAGGCTGCTCGTTCCCTCACTGCTGGTGCTGGCCACACATCCCCTGGCTCACCCTCCAGTCTCTTCCTTCACGGCTTGGAGTTTCCTTCCTCTCTTGCCCATGTCCCTCAGTTTGACTCTCAGATTAAAGAAATTAAATTGGATGTCTTAGAAGTATGACTTCCCAGAGCCTGGCTACAGTGACCGCAGGTGACAGGGGGACTCAGAAAAGATTTGTGGCTATGTCCTCCATGGCCACAGGCTTAGAGACTCACCTTCAGCTAGGGGTTGGTGGAGCCAAAGAAATGAATCTCACCTTACAGTCTAGACAACTGACCTCTCTACTAAAGAATGAAGAGGAAAGAACCAGATTCAACAAATGAAATCCTTCCTTTGTTCGTCAAGAGGGCACCCAGTCTTTAGCCCAGGAGAAAGCAGTGATGCCTGGATCTGACCCTGAGAATTCCAAGGTTGCAGACTCATGGCCCGAAAGCTGGACTTGGCCTACAGATATGTTGGCTTAGCCCACCAGTGTTGGTCTACACAACATTTGCAAAATTTCTGTTAGTTGCCAACATTTAACAAAACACCTACCTAAAAGGAGGTGTTTCTTTGTTGTTGTTGTTGTTATTGTTTTTCAATTCTCATGGGAAAAAAAAAAGAAATCTCTTGGCCATACTGAGTTTACTCTCCTATGTGACAACAACGGGCTGGAGGTGAGCAACAGATGGACTCTCCCCAGCCCAGCCTCACTATTTACCTGCCTGGCCCTGCTGCTCCTTGAGTGGTGGCCCCTCAACTGGACCGGGAACTGCTTGGGAGAACTTTGGGGTACAAGGCACGAGGCCACACAGGCTTACCATAAGGTCTCAGAAATACTCAGTGACTGCTGGCCAGCCTGTGGCATCAGAGTGCGGCACTCTGCAGGGTTGAGGATTAGGAGTAAACCACAGACCCAGAGGTTTCTGGCATCTATATCCTGGCCACGTTTCCAGGTACCAGGTACCATCAAATGCAACATCCTGCCCATTCTCCTCACTGCAAATTTTAAAAAGAAAGCTGTACTGTTGAGAACAGATCAATGGTCACGATGTCTTGTGTCCTCTCTCCAGCAGAAGACAACACGGGATACTTTGGGGAGAGGACTTGGAGTTGCACGAAGCACCCCATGGTGCACCTATTTTCTTCCCATACCACAGCTGAAGACCAGAGGAAAGTCCCCAGCCATTTACACTGCACCACTCTGCTATCTCTACAGTGGAACAATGCTGGATTCTGAGTTTAAATATCTAAAAAGATCACATACAATCCTAGCACTCTGGCAGGCTGAGACAGGTGGATTTCTTGAGCTCAAGAGTTGTGAACAGTCTAAGCAAGAACGAGACCCTGTCTCTAATAAAAATAGGAAAAACTAGCCAGATGTTGTGGTGGGTGCCTGTAGTCCCAACTAGCAGGGAGGCTGAGAGCCAACAGGACTGCTCAAGCCCAAGACTGTGAGGTTGCTGTGAGCTATGATGACACCATTGCGTGACAGAGTGAGACTCTGTCTCAAAAAATAAAACATAAAATATAAAAAAATAAATAAAAAGATCATATGTATACAGGGGTGAAAGGAAGTTTTCCAAGTCCTTCGGGATTAACAGAGCCAGGGAGAGATCAAGACCAGTGATTTCTTACCTGCTGTAGGCACACTAACGTTATACTGAGGTAAAATAAATAGGAAGGCAGTCTTGGCTGTGACCTGTAAAACAAAGGGAAAAGGTTCCAGTTTAACTTTCAACCACATCAAAGACACAAGACTGAGACCAGCCTCCAGACCCTTTTCACCTCAGGCCTGCAGGCCTCTCAGATGAAGGCTGTTACTAATGCAGAGGTAGCACTGGGTTTTGTCCCATTTTTCTTCACTGACATACCTCCCAATACTTGTACTAAAAAACTAACAAAAAAAGACCCTGGGCCCCACATGGTATCTAGACTGGTGACTCACTGCAGATGGGATAAGACAAGTACAGCCTGGCAGGATGAGAGCTCATAAGGGATGTCTTCCCTTCCTCCTGGCTGCCCTTCCTTTCTCCACGTATTCATTCACTCACTCTCCCAGCTATTTACTGATTTAGTTCTGTGTACCCAGCTTTGTGGAAGATGGAAACTGACAGATGAAATCCTGGGCCTGCACGTAGCTCAGGACCTGACTGGGGTTTCCGTGGTTGCCTGCACATTGGACACAGCCCTGAAAGTCTACACATGGGCTTCATTTGAAACAGAGAATTTCAGCTGCTGATTTCATATCGACCTTACTGTGGGGCAAGACAGGACACCCCACACTGCTGTTTACTTCAAAGGCTATCTTTAAAATCTTAGTTGTATTGTGATAGAAACTGTGGTTACCACCTGGTTATTCGTGGCTAAATCAGTACTATGACACTTTAGGCAGCTGGGAAGAAATTACAAAACATAGAGAGATGTGAAGCTTAGACTCTTGAATTGACTACCTGAGTTCAAATGCAGGCTCTGCCATTTCCTAGACGTGGGACCATGAACAAATAGTCTTCTACACTGAGCCTTGGTCTGGGTGGCACTGTGCCTGATGTCAGCATTGTTGAAAGCTCCCCAGATGTCTCCAGTGTACACCTGGGCCTGAGAACCACTGGCCACACTGCTCTGAGATGCACACGAGGCCACATGAAGAGAGGCCTTTCTCAAGAGGCCTCTGGTGACACCTCATCAGGACAAATGTTCTGGTTCTCCCCCAAAGCAGAGGTTTGGAGAGTGGCCATGTTGGGGAAAGGGACAAAAACACTGCAGCAAAGGCAGCACGGGAAGGAGTGAACAATGCATGATAGATTCCCCGTGTCACTGGGACACGCCAACACGAGGTTCCTGCCCTCGGCCTCCCCTCTAGAGACAACCCTACTTCTTGCCACAGTCAACAAGACCCAGGGTCCTGCAGGGGTGTGTCATTTCCTCCAAGCCTTCTTGTGAACCTGGGCTGCTGCCTTCCACGTGTTCTGTCAAGCTCGCAGGGAAGGCCCCAAATGAGATTAGGTATGAGAAGAAGCTCTTGAAAACTCCGAGCCCTATTCAAATAGATAGGTCTTCCCCAACCCCCCCCCACAACCTTAATACTTTGGTCCACCAGACCTCTTTCAGCATTTCTGACCTACCTTCCAGTCCCACAGACTGTATTTTCTTTACAACAGGCATGCTCGGTTTCAGCCAAAACGTTCTCCTTGCTGCTTCCTTTTAGTGGCCTGAGCCCCTCTCATGCTGTGCACTATGACTCCTGTCCCCTCCCCCGCAGACAGTTCGACTGATCAGAATCTCACACACCTTTCACAACCCACCCAACTGCAATCTCCTCCAAGAAGCCTCCATGTGGACCTAACTGCTCACAGGTACCATCCTTATGGCTGGGAGCGCCCGTGCTGTGTCACCCTGTCCAGACCTTGTTCCTAGTTCTCTCCAAGCTCCTGCCTCCTTAAAGCAGGGGTTGTGTTGTCTCATTTACCCCTGTGCCCTCTGAGTCACTCACACTGATGCACACAGCAAGTGCTCAGCGACTAACGTGGAAGGTCTCGCGTCTGCTTCACTCTGCTGCCTTTGCACCCACTCACTAGAGCAGTGACTTTCAACCGGTGTACTGTGGCACCTGCTGTGCTGTGAGAGGATCTCAGGTATGTGCCAAAAATTTTAAAAATCATTAATTAAATTATTTTCAAAAGAAGTGCAAAGCACAGTGAGTATATTCTTTTTACTTTTTTTAAATCAACATAATTTAAGTGCGCTGTGGAAGTTTAACTATACGTTCAAGTGTGCCGTCAGATAAAAAAGGTTGAAAAATACTGCGGTAGAGGGAGCTGCCCTCAGTGGCATCGCTAGAGCTGTCTTCTGTCACTGAGACCTTTTCTGAGAGACCTGTCCAGCTGCCAAACCGCCGGAATCCAGATCCGCCACAAGGCCCCTCCTGACCACTCCAGCCACGTGGCTCTCCCTCACTGACCTCTGCTCACAGGGGTCACTGTTGGCTCCACCACCTGACCCTCTGTGTTGTCTGTCACGACTCCCGTGAAGGGAGCCTTGTCTTCTCAGACTGAAATATGTGTGAGGGAAGATCAGAGCAGCTGGAGGAAATGAGAGAAAGGAAGGAGAGGGAGAAAGGCAGGCAGAAGAAAAATATTTACCAGCACTCTTCCCTGCCCAGGCACAGACCTCCCACTTGGTTTCATCAGGAACTCCCTTGTCTTTTAAGATTGTGGGGGTGGAGTAGGCCTCTTTGGGCTGTTAGGTACCCACTCTGCCCTTCCTAACAGCATCAGGTTTCCTAAGGGAATCACCTTCCCAACCTGTATGGGGTCACATTCTTCCTCTCCTGGCCAACTGGACCCCCGTCCTGGGCCCTGGATTGGGGAGGGAATGGGGAAGTGTGATCACTGCCGTACACCTACCCAGCATCTTCCACTGTGGTCCCCGCAGTCCTGGCCCTGAAGCACCCATGGGTCTGCAACCTTTCCTCAACGGAGTAAGCCCCAGAGAGCCTCCATTTCTAAGACACGTTATTCTTCAATGTGAGGTGTACTCATGTTCCCCTCAGCTGCCCTCGAGAATCCCCGCTCCCCACAACATCCCAGCATACAGCCAAGTCTGAGAATCACTGTAGCTTTTTTAAAGGAAGCTAAGACGTGTAAAGGTGGGTGGGCTCTACCTCTACTCCAGCCCTAGCCCTGCACATACAGATGATTCTCCTCGCCTGGGAGACACACAGGATTAGGTTCCTACAAGCCTCTAGTCACATTTTCATCGACAGATTAATACGTAACCTTGTTTTACATGTGTTCCTGCTTAAAGACACCTTATTTGATTCATATTGTTGATTCATTAACACAACAGCACCATAACTCATGCCTGAGATGAGCTTACCTAACACACGTGTTTTCTCCATGAGGACCATGAAAGCTGAGAAGGGCCATCTCTGTGAAGAACCATGAAAGCTGGGTATTGATTGGGGGTTGCAAATACATATTAGCAAGTAAGGGAGCTCACAAAAATGAAATCCACAAATAACGAGAATAAAATGTATTAGGGTGAACCTGAAGGTCAGGACCATAAAGACCAAAATTTTTCTTTTTTGACAGCTCGATTAATGCAAAATGTATACGCCACAAAATCCACAGGAAACTGGAGATCTTATCTGCCTCAATTATCTTCGACCCATAGCTTCAAACAGTTCTCAGCAAACACATGTAAGTAACCACAGTGAGAGCCGGTGTCATGCTCAAGCTACTTGACCGCAGGCCTGACCTCTACCCAAGTTTATTCTTCTGTAGACATCTTTTCTTCTAAGTCTGCCCCAGTGCTGAGCAGATAGTAGGTATCTCATAAGTACCTGGTTTCATGAACTCATACTGTAAGCACCTATAATATTGAACGACTGTGGATGAATGCTTAACATGTTTTCTGAACATGATTCTGATAGAACAGGGCCTAGGGCCTTAATTAAGGTAATAAAAACTGTTCTAAAACATGCGTCTTTCTTTGAAAACAGTCACATTTGCTCCCACCTTGCCATATTTCTGCAAGATGGTGTCAGTTTACCTGATTTATAGATGCAAACGCTGAATTTGGGACATAGAAAGGTAAAGTTGCCTCCAGAAATATCACAACTCTACCAGCAGGAAAGGCAACATTCAACTTGATTTTTTTTAAAAGGTGTCGCAAAAAGAAAAACCTAGAAGACACAAAATACTGCTCATAAAACAGAAAGGCAACATAAATGAAACAGCAGAGAACAAAAAACACATATACTGAAGGCAAAGGGAAAGAGCAAGGAATGAGGCTGATCCACAAAAATGCATTCCAGGAAGTCCTGCTCCTTGGCTAAAGGTGGCCAGAAATTTGGCTGTAGGCTTTTCTGCAGTCCTCTGAAAAAGGAAGGAGTGATCAGCTCTTGGACTCTCCAGCTCTATTAGTTAAAAAAAGCAGAAAGTACTAGTCAAAAAGAGCAATCCTACTTCTTCAGGATGAAAAACACTCTCTTTGCCTTAAAAGATCCTTTGGCACCCCCAATCTACACCCCATGACCTCCTACCGACCTCAGACCAGAGACGAAACCATTAACAAGCCCCTCTCCGCAAGCGCTGGTTGAGTTCCCTCCGCACAGAGGGCTGAGAAACAGAAACCTACTAAAAATGTCACTCCAATTATTTCTCATTCCTTTAAGGCTGTTTATAGGAAACATCATTGAGTTTAATAGCATTTTAAATGCCAAGCTCAGTGGGTAGAAGGTTAAAAGTGACCATGTGCTAATACACTAACGCAAGAGAGAACACTAAATTATATAGGAAGGGCCGCGTCACACATGCACACGCGTGTGCGCAAACACACACACAACACACACACAGCGCTTCATTAAATGTTTAACTAAAACAGGGCATCAAAGACAAGGGCAGGGACCTTGAGCATGCTTACGTAGCCATAACAAAACAAAGCTGTTCCACATGCCATGTTCTATTAGGGGCACAGGAACCTGAGCTCTTGGTTGCAACTAGATCAAGGATGCCAGTGAAATAGCTGCTTCTAGCTAAGCACAGTGGACACAGATTCCAGTCCCAGATCTGGGCAAGGCATTTCACCTCTTTGGACCCCAGTTTCCCCATCCATTAACAACAACAATTAACAGTGGTGACAGCTAATGTTCTCCTGTGCTTACAACTTGGAGCCACTCATGGTTCCAGGGGCTTTGCATAAATTAATCTAAGGTAATTCTCACAATGACTCTACAGGACAGGCACTAATCATGTCCCCATTTTACAGATATGCATAGAAAGAATCGGTCAAAAGAAGGGGTCAGAATGAATGTCCTTAAATGAATGCCGCCCCCTCCCCCAGCCCCAAAAGGCTACCATTTCCCGATTCCACTTAGCTTTCAATGCCCCATACAGCCTTACACCCACTAACTTGCTGGGAGGTCTTTCCAAAACTTTAAAATATATTGTTGCTCCCCCACCTTGTGGAGATGAGGTTCAGGCATCATCTATGTTTGACATAGCAGGAAAGTAAAGCCTCTCGGGTTAACCAGTCACCTGCCAGCCGTGGGCACTGCTAACACCTGGACTTCTGAATGCCCTGATTCGTCCTGCTCTCCCTGCAAGGTGCTAGCTGGGCACCAAAGATAAAAAAGAAGGACTGTGATGAAAGCAGTCTCGCTGCTTCTCTTTTAAGTGTCAAATCCTTTGGTTCTCTTTATTCTATTTTTTTCTTGGCAGACACATTTATGCTCCGTCACTTGGAAGGGGCCATGTGGGCAGACCAACCAGCAAGGACGGGATAAGGCACAGGGCCCTACTGGAGGAGGGCTTATTTTCACAGAAGCAGCTCTGCTCCAAACCACTTCTGTCCCACCACACTACCCCTCCTACCTGAGCCATATATCCCACACCTGACAGTGATGACACTCATTTTTTTCTTCCTTACAAACACAGGATAAAGCCAAACAAAATGTCCCCTGAGGCAGGGAAATGAAGCAATTAAAAATCCCCTCGGCCCCCAGCTCGGCCTGTGCTTGGGAAGCCAAGCGGTCTCCACTCAGGGTTTCGACAAACTAATTTTGCATTTTTCTGGTAAGGCAGAGGATAGGAAAATGTCAGTCAAAATCTTGAAAAGTTAAGCTCAATAGGTGAGGAAGAGTTTTTTTTTTTTGGGGGGGGTGTTACATAGTCTTTTAGCCTTTTTCCCATGAGTGTTTGCACCCCAAGGTTTTTGTTGCACAACAGTCCGTAAGTCCACCAATCACCTGTATGTGCCACGTATGTGGCCTGGACACAGTGGACACGGGTTTACAGCCCCCTACCTCTTACTGAAAAGCAGATACAGCTGAAACAAAAATATCTTTCCCTTTTGCTCTCTGGAAGTCTCCATTTTGCAGGACCAGAGGATGGCAGGGATCAACCTCATGAAACACAGCCGACAGAGTTCTGACAGTACCTTTCTGGGTGGCTTTTAGCAATGCCTAGAGATTCTGGTTTTCTTTCTTTCTTTCTTTCTTTCTTTCTTTCTTTCTTTCTTTCTTTCTTTCTTTCTTTCTTTCTTTTTTTTTTTTTTTGACAGAGCCTCAAGCTGTCACCCTGGGTAGAGTGCTGTGCCATCACAGTTCACAGCAACCTCCAACTCCTGGGCTCAAGCGATTCTCCTGCCTCCCAAGTAGCTGAGATTACAGGCACCCACCACAATGACCAGCTAGTTTTTGGCTGCAGCCATCATTGTTGTTTGGCGGGCCTGGGCTGGATTCTAACCCGCCAGCTTAGGTGTATAGGCTGAGGCCTTAGCCCCTTGAGCCATAGGGGCCCAGCCGAGATTCTGGTTTTCTTACCTGAAAAACTACCTTGATACAAGAATCAGAAAAGCTAAAGACCCTCAACAGATTCACAATGCAGAACAGACTCACTATTAACATTGATGGTCACAGTTTTATAGTAGATTTAAAAATGACACTGTATATGCATGAGAAAAACTCAGAATAGCCACAATAAAATTATACCACTTGGTTTACTTCATCAGTTCAAAAGTCTAAACTTTATATTGGAATAAAGAAGAATTATGAATGAGTCACCTAAAATATTTTTAAAATCTCTGAAGTTGGGCTTTTAAAAAAAGATATGTCTGAAGTTCAAATTTGCCATGCTATACATTCTCAGTTTGGAAAGTTAATTTAAGTACTAAGACACAGGAGCTGGCCTACGACAGCCTTTTCCACTTCTTTTATAACTAAAACTTAGTTATAATTTTAAGAAGACTTCATATTTATGTAATCCATGATTGTACAAATTGAACCTGATCTACTATGTGCCCTACAGATAGCTTTATATAAAACTATTCATTTGCATGGAAAAATGCATTCCTTCTCTGAAAGGAAGTGTCCTTAAAGGGTGTCCGTAAAGTTTGTCTGCAATTTAAAACAAACAACTAGTTTATTTTTTAATTTTCAAAGTATGAGTTACATTTTTTTTTTTTTTTTTAGCATCTTTTTATTGTTGTTGTTGTTCTTGGGGCAGCGCCTGTGGCTCAAAGGAGTAGGGCACTGGCCCCATATACCAGAGGTGGCAGGTTCAAACCTGGTCCCGGCCAAAAACTTGTTGTTGTTGAGGATTCATTGAGGGTACACAGAACCAGGTTACACTGATTGCATTTGTTAGGTTAAGTCCCTCTTATAATTGTGTCCCACCTCTAAGAGGTATGTCACACACTGTGACCCTCCACGCCTCTCCCTCATTCCCTCTCTCTGCTCCCCATTCCCCCACTCCCCACCATGTACTAAAAGTCACAATTGTCCTCTTATCAGAATTGAGTACATTGAATTCTTGCTTCTCCATTCTTATGATGCTTTACTAAGAAGAATGTGTTTCAACTCCATGCAGGTTAATACAAAAGATGTAAAGTCTCCATCTTTTTTAGTGGCTGAATAGTATTCCATGGTGTATATATATATACAGCACAGCTTGTTAATCCATTCCTGGATTGGTGGGCATTTAGGTTTTCATTTATTTATTTATTGTTAAATCATAGCTGTGTACATTTGGGCAATCAAGGGGTACAATGTGCTGGTTTCATATACAATCTGAAATACTCTCATCAAACTGTTCAACGTAGCCTTCATGGCATTTTCTTAGTTATTGTATGTAGACATTTGTATTCTACATTTAGTAGGTTTCGTCTGTACCCATTCTAAGATGCACCGCAGGTGTGGCCCCACCCATTACCCTCCCTCCACCCTGATTCCCCCCTCCCTTCCCTTCCCTTGGCCCTTTCCCTAGGGCACTTAGGTTTTTCCCACAATTTGCCAATCATAAATTGAGCTGTAATAATAAAATGATTTTTTTTTCTTCTAGGTAGATGCCCAGTAATAGGATTGCAGGGTCACATGGGAGGTCTAGTTTGAGTTCTTTGAGGATTCTCCATTCTTCCTTCCAAAAAGGTTGTATTACTTTGCAGTCCCACCAGCAGTGTAAAAGTGTTCCCTTCTCCCCACATCCACACCAGCATCTGCAGCAGCTTTGAGATTTTGTGATATAGGCCATTCTCACTGAGGTTAGGTGGTTTCTCAGGGTTTCTGATTTTCATTTCTCTGATAATTAGGGTCGATGAGCATTTTTCTTACATGTTTGTTAGCCATTCGACAGACAACTATTTTAAATTTAAAATAGAAATAGACAACTATTTTAAATTGCACATGAACTTCACAGGCACCCTGTATATACCCTTATTCTCCCCCACAAAAAAGAGCCCTGCAGAGATACTTCTAATACTCACTGCTTGATTATGTTTTACTCTCCTTCACACGCCCTTCACCCTCAGCCCAAATATCTTTTTCCTTTAATTGGATAGAATATTCATAAACCATTCCTCATGGAAGCTAAAGACTAAATAAAAATTAAAGATTTCTAAGGCAGAATAGGGTTTAAGAATGTCTTTAAACTTACTTCTCCCACATCATGTGGTAAAGCTTAGATTCCTGGTTGCATCTAGATATTAGTAAAACACACACATTGGTCAGAAGAAAATATTTTTACTTTTGGCCAAAAGCTACCTGTTCACGTTGGAATATCATCTTTAAATTAAATTGAAAATCAAAACCCCCCAAAAGGAAAGGTTATGAACCGCAGAATTTTAAGTTGCAAGTGATTTTTGGAAAGTTAAGATAGACTTGATGACGGCAGAAAAGGAAACAACTCCCCAATATGCCACAATGGCATTTTAGCTGCAATTATAAGAGAAGTTTCGGCTCTGTAAGGCAAGAAGTAGGAAGAAAAGGGGTCATTCTCATTGTTATAGACATGTCTATGATAGCCAGTCACTGCTGTCCCTAATCATCTGTGAGCAACAAGCATGGGTGCCAGGGAGAATCATCCCTAAGGAACTTATGGCATTTCCTGGCATTTGGGGAAATAAAAGGATTATTCAAGGGCTCCACAGACACAGGGAAGCTGGACCAGGCAGGGCCCAGGTGTATTTGCCTTCATTTGCTTGTTTGCGCTGAGGGGAGGCAAGAGTTGCCAGACAGTGATCTACCATAAATTATTCTGTACCATCTGGAAGGTTTCCTGATGAAAACATCAGCATTTTGACCGGAGAACTGGGCATGTGGATTAAAGCCTGACATGAAAATGGGCCTTGTGCTCATAAGGATGGAGCAGAGTGAACCATAAACTAGGTCTGGGAGCAAGGGTGCTGCCATTCTCACAGGGAGCTCTGGGGCAGTAAAGAGAGGCCTTCACCAAACGTCAGGGGGAGCTGGACCTCCACCCATCCTTAAACTGGGTGGAATGGGGCTGGATGGCAAATGTGCACGTTTTTATTAAAATGTCAGATGTGTAACCTTTAGCTGCCCCAGTTTCCACAGTGCCCCTACTCCACAATTAAGTGATCGGTCCCCTGGAGTTGGCCAGAAGGCTGCTCCAACAGCATTAGAAGAAGTCAAGGTCTGGTGGGAGAGTGCTACCACATGTGTCCTGGTTCTGAGTCACCTATGCTCCCTACCACTCTCTGCCTTTCCACAGAGCAGCCCCCTCCGCTGGGAAATGCGCTGGAGCACACTCTGGGCTGGCATGTCAGCCCATTTTGCTTACGTCTGCAAAGACCTGCCAAAAACCACCTACATGAGGGAACCTGATAAGCAGAACGTAATGATGATGATTTGATTCAAGTGACTTAAACCAAGGCCAAGAATGTTAATGAAAAACATCCAGGCCTCAAAACATCCCTGTTTGTCTGCAAATAGCAGTCACAAAGGAATATTCAGAATCATCTTCAAAGCAGAGAAGGAAAACAACAACATAAAAGGCAAGAGTTCCCAGAAAAATGTGCTACAGATGAACAGAAACTACAAATCCAGCACCAAAGGTGTGGCCTCAGGTGAACGTAGCCCACACTTTGCCACAAACTAGTAACCCCCACACCCCAGGACCCTAAACCAAATAAACAAAGCCTGGCCAAATGTCTATATTTAGGTTAAATGCCACATTCCAAGATATCTCTCTTTCCCTTTCTCTCTTTCTCTCACACACAGATATAGTTACATACATTACTATGAAATCTCGTTACACTAACTTGAAAGTGGCATTTTAACTAAAAAGATTTGGAGATTTTTCTCACCCTTTCAAACCAGACTCCATCACAAGCTCTGGGAGTTGCAGGAGTCTGACTGCGACCTCACACAGGGTGATGGCAGCTCAGGAAGAAAATCAAACATCAGAGGGAAGGCCGGACCCCAGACTGAACTCACAGCTGATCCCCAGAGGCATGAGGCGCTCTCTCCCAAGGCTTAATGTGCAAAAACAGCCGACTTGCTAACCAGGCTAGGCCTGGAAGGGAGGTCCAGGAGGCCAAGTGTCACCCACCCAGGCCCGTTCAGCAAGTCTGTTTCAGGGGCACATAAGAAGAAACAGGAATGGCCTGGAACGTCAATGACCTTAAACTTTTGCCAAGAAACACAGATAATCTTGTTGCAAGACAATCACACAGTGAGAGCCTGTGGAGGGGAGGACACAGACACACACAAACGGGAGGAAAGAGGAAAGAATGTCCCCTGCCAAGGACTTGCAGGGGCAGAAGTGGAGGGGAACCAGTGCTGTACCCCCACGCAGCGCACACACTGAGGCTGGATCCAAGGCCAGGGCCGTGCAGAAGGCAGGTCAAGTGACCTCCTTCAGGTACTGTTTCTGCCATCTCCCCCTGACCAACCACTGGGAAAGACAAGTGTCACCCACTCAGGCCCGTTCAGCAAGTCTGTTTCAGACACAGATCCATCTTCCTAAAATTCCCCAGTCCTCCACAGCTCCTTACTGCCCAGAAGAAAATCATGGCCCCTGCTGGACATTCCAGGACTCCAAAGGTGGCCCTATCTCGCTTCCCAAGCTTTGCCCCCTTCACTACCAGACACAGGTACACTTCCCCAAATACCATTCTAGGCAGGAAAGCACCACCCAACTCTGCAGCCCAGTCAGACAAATCAGTATGCAAAAAATAATTTAACTACAACAAAATCATCACTATCTGAGGCCACATACAGGCAGTTCAGGAGACCAGAGCAGGGGCTCCCGACAGAGGCCAGGAACAAGGGCACCCCACTCCCCACAGCCAACCTCAGTGACAAGGTTTTGTCTGATCTCCATCCTGAAAGGAGAAATAGCCAAAAGGGGGGCAGGAAGAGTGCTGCAGGCTGAGGGATCTGCACCACCAAGGCAGAGCAAGGGAAATATGACTCCCAGGGAAAACGCAGCGTATGTGTGCGAAAGCCGAGGAGTCTGGAATATTGGCAGGTGGCAGGTCTTACGAAGGACCCTTTATGGCAGGTATAAAAGCTGAACTTTACCCCACACATGTGAAGTAGCACTGATGATCCTTTTTTTTTTTTTTTTTTTGGTAGAGACAGAGTTTCTACTCTATTTTATTGCCCACAGTAGAGCGCCATGGCATCACACAGCTCACAGCAACCTCCAACTCCTGGGCTTAGGCAATTCCCTTGCCTCAGTCTCCCAAGTAGCTGGGACTACAGTCACCCACCACAACACCCGGGCAGGGGATGACACAGTGCCATTTCCATCCCAGAGAGCTCATTCTGCTCTCTGGGTACAAAAGGGGCTGGAAAGGCTGAAGTCAGCCACACAGGTGGGACCAAGGTGACAGCAACAGAGGGCATCAGACCTGCAACTTGCAGAAGACCTGATGGCACAATAAATCCAGGTGAGGGAACAGTCAAGGTGCTGCTCAGGTTCTGTTCGGGGAAACAGGCACACAGACCTGCGAGGCATGTGATGAAAGTCATTCACTATGGATGACTGGGGACTGGAGGGCGAGGAGGCAGCTGAGAACCCACCATCAGCGGGAATAGAGAAAGAACAGAAAGGCCCAGCTGCCCAGAGAGGAGCTTCAGCACAGCCAGACGCTTCAGGAAGGACCAGCACAGCCAGGACTGAAATGTGAGCTGCACAAAGACAGGGGGCTTTGTTTTCCGATGAGACCCAAGTGCTTGGAACAGTGCTCAACACATAGTGGGGCCTCAGTAAGTATTTGTGGAATGAATGAATGCATGAAGTGTCCGTGAGATCTGAGAACCACAAGGTCATCGGTAAAGGGGACAAGGGGAAGAAGCTGACATGCATGGCGGAGCGTGGAAGGGAGCGGGGAGACAGAAGTAGGGACTGCTTGTTCAGGCGGCTTCACTCTGAAGGGAAGAAGAGCAGCTGGCAGCTAGAAGGGAGTGGACGGTCAGGGAGGCGTAGGAGAAGCTCAGCACATGGTACAGAGAAAGACTACAGAGAGATGGGATGGGAGGCACAGAAAAGCAAGAGAGGCAGGACGGGAAGTCCTCGGAATGACACCAAGCCAAGGGTTGTTTCTTTAGGAAATGAGATCCAGAACCACAGAGAGAGAAACGTCCCTCAAATTAATATAACTCAGAAGAGAGGAGGAAAACAGGAAGTTGGAGAGGAAAGGAAGACTTAAGAGGAAGAGGGAAAAAATTAATATCCTTTCCCCAATTATGTTCACAAAGGGACTAGGAAACCTTCTGCTAATCATTTTATCAATTCTTCTGAACCAATGCTACTCTCTGCAGCTGGACTTTACTTTCATTCATTTCTTCAGCGGGAGAGGCCAGGCCACCTGGATGGATTTACAAGGGATGACGGTTCTGTGGGTTCCCAGGGGGGATCTGTCAGGGTGCCAGAGGGGTGGAGGGCCACCGAGAAGAGGCCTCGGGCTTCCTATCAGTCTGTCAGCCTTGACCGCCTCTGGCTGGACTGATCAGGTTCAAAATCAGAACAGGAAGACAAGCGCCTGGCCATGGGCCAGGGTCCATACTCTGTGTCGGCAGGGGCTGCCACCACAGACCTGGGGCAATTCTGCATCCAACAGCGGTCTCACTGGGATTTCTAAACTAGATGTGCCAAGGAAAGCATTAGAAGTACGTGCACGCATGCACACTTGTGTCTGGTAAGACACTTTCACATTCCAAAACCATGTCTTTGCTCAGCACTGTCTCTAGAAAAATGAAGCTAAAAAGAAAATTAGAAGAAATCAATCAAGTCTTCGATCACGAAATATCCACTGAGCACACATTCTGAGCAAGGCACAATGCTACAGGAGATGCAAAAATTACAAGACCCACCTCCTTCCCTCAAAGGCTCAGAAGCCAAAATCAGGAACTAGGCAAGCAATCTAGACCGACCTCCTTATCTCAGAGATGTTACCACTAAACACTCTTTTTTCAACATTTACCGTTAAGGGAAGGTTAAGGCACTTTACATAATGACCTCCAACAATCCTCAAAACACTGTGAGGAGGAGAAACAGGGACATTGATAGCGTGTGAGATGTTAAATGTCAAGCACTGTGGTAACCACCCTACCGAGATCACCTCACCTAACCTCCAACTTCATAAGCAGCCGCTACGTTACTGCTCTTCACTCAGCTCCCACAGCCTGCCAGGAACTGCTCTGAACACTTACAGAAATGGTCTCATTTAATCCTCCCAGAGGCCCTAATGTACAGAGAAAGCGAGGCTCAGTAGTAAGCTTAAGAAACGTGCCCGGAGGCACACAGCTGATCAGCCCCAGAAGTGGGGCTGGAACCCAAGATCCAGCTAACTATGGCACCTGGACTCCTAACCACCACGTTACCTGAGCCATGTGCCAAAATCTAATGACCAAAATGAAACGTAGATGCACAAAGGATTAGTTTTGAGGAAAAAGAGATGTCATAGATCAGGGCAAGGTTAGGCAAAGGGCAAGTGGAGGCAGCTTTCCTTCCTCGAGGGCAGAGGACAAGTCCTAATTCGTCATGCATGAGGAGAGGCTCAGTAACATCTGTTGTGCTCCCCTCCTAGAAGATTTCTGGGAGGAGGTCAGCTGAGCTAGAAATATGGTCAGAAAGTACCTAAGTAGAGAGGAAGGGTGAAGATTACAACAGGGTCATTATGGTGCTGAGAAAGTACCACCAGAGGCCTAGAGATGGAGGACTTTTGTTTTTGTTTTTTGAGACACCCTCACTTTGTCACCCTCAGTAAAGTGATGTGGTGTGATACCTCACACTTTGTCACCCTCAGTAAAGTGATGTGGTGTGATATCTCACAGCAACCTCACACTCTTGGGCTCAAGAGATTCTCTTGCCTCAGCCTCCCAAGTATGGGACTACAAGAGCTGACCACAACACCTGGTTATTTTTAAAGACAGGGTCTCACTCTGGCTCAGGCTGGTCTTGAACTCCTGTGCCCAAGCCATCCACTCACCTTGGCCTCCCAGAGTGCTAGGATTACAAGTGTGAGCCACCACACCTGGAGAGACGGAGGTTTGGTAACAGAGCCACGGTGACCCTGGGAGGGCTGTCATGAGTGGGCCAACTCCAGATCTCAACAGTCCCCACTTGTTTCAAACAAGCCAGTCTCAAATGGGAATAGGAAAGGAAATCTGACTCTCAGACCCCTGAAAGATTTTATTCATCTATTCATTAATTCCTTCCTTCTAAAACCTTCTCAAAGCGAACCGTCTCTGTCTCCTGAGTTCATCAACAGGAACATCAATGTGCACATTTCAAAGCCTTGCTTCTCAAAATGACTCAAGCCAAGATAAAGAAAGATCGCTTCCCTCAAAGTGCAGGAGGCAACACTGCAGCATGAAATTCTCAACTCTTTCTTTCCACTCACAAAACTCTAAAAACTGTTCCATATTTCAAACTTTACCTATTAAATTTTATCAGTTACCTAATGGACAAGTGAGTCTGAGCTCCTGCAAGTGAAACTGTCAAGGAAGCAATTTCCTGTAGGATACAGATATTCAAAGACCAGTGGTAATTGGGCACGGTGATTAGAATCCCATTTACGCTATGCTAGAAACTGCTCTCAGTCCCTGAGGGCTGGGTGTGCAGAGCACTGGGCTAAGAGAAGGAAATGGGTTGAAGTGGAACTTTAGTAGTACCTGAACCAGCAACAAAAGATAGAGCTGGAGGCATTTAACGTGCTGCCACTTTAAGAAGCAAAGTGATTCTGCTCTCCCCAGAAATCAGGGTAACAAGCAGCTTAAAGCAGCTGTGCTATTTGGTTTATTACTATCAGGAAACTTCTGTTCAAAGATCCTAGAGTGTAGTGATTCAGGAACGTCAGTTTAGCTTTGCCACCCTTTCCGGTTTGATTGCTTGTCACCATATATGAGGCAGGATTCTAAGAGCAGGTAGAATAGAATCTGTAAAGTTCTACTGGCCTGTGTCCTGGAACGGAAAGTTTGACCTTTACGGTCAGTACATCAATGGGCTTCAGGTTCTCCTGCACAGAGGCGACGAGAGGGCATGAGGGGTATTCACTGGCTGGCTCCCTCCCTGCCAGGCAGCCCTGATACTAATCTCATCCTCTAGCAAAGATACAGCCCTTCCCCCTCACCCACAGCTGTCACCCTGTATCATAACTACTCCATCCCCAGCTCCTTCGGGCTTAGGGGTAATCTCCCCACTGCTGAAGCCCTGTAGAACTTTACCATTCCTGACTTGTTCCCCTTGGTCCAGTCCACACCTTTGTTAACAGTGCCTTCAAGAACTCCTCCCCAATTTCCCCATCTGTTTCCTGTTGAGACCCTGATGTAGCTTATACTCCTCAAATGAAAGGTTTGCTACTAATACCACATGATAATAATTAACCTCATCAATATAACCACAGGCAAATAGGACACTTTAAATCAGCAAAATTCCCTTCCACACACACATTGTTGGTATCATCCCCCCATGAAGCCAGTGGGAGGCAGACAACCACTCCCTAAGGACCACCTAAGTTCAGAATGACCTACAGTGTCAGAAATGGTTTCTGTATGCAGGACACCCTGACTGGCTTCTCAGAGACTCTGATCAAGACAGACCACCCCTGTGGATCAGCAACTTCCTGTGTGGGGGTGGGAGAGAGCTTTACGGAGAAAGGAGGATGAGAATGCAGCATCTGGGGGGCACCACTGACCTCAGGCTTCAGTGATGGACCCCAGTCCTGCCTTCATGAATAGTCGACCCCATAGCTTTTATTATTGTTTTAGAAAATCACACCTGTTAAGAATAGGGACTGGATTTATACTGACGAATAATGTCTGTTAAACAATGTCCAATCTGTTCCAGCACAAGTGTCAAAAGATTTGCACCTTTATGTGCTCAGAGTGCACATAAAGGGCCGCTGGGATGGCAGGGATTACCCAGGGAGTTCCTAGCCATTTACTTCCCTCTCACAAAGGGGTTCCTTTCTCTTTTTCAGAATAGAGCAGTTATTGGAGTAAGAGGGTGGGCACGCAGGGGAGGGTGAAGGAGGGAAAGTCTGCAAACAAACGGGCCACTTATCTCTGGGATGTCTTTCTACCTTTTCCTACATCTGAGTAGCCTGGGGGCAAGTTGTCTGCCAAGCTTCCCAGGCCGTGTAAACACTCTGGCACCAGCTGGGGTTTGGAATCTGCTGAGTCTTTGCCAGCTGGGGACCTGGAGATGGGTCAGATTAAAGGAATGCATAATGAGGAAGGGGTGGGAGACAGAGGCTGTATTTACACAGAGAGGGTCTGCAGGGGTCAGCATGGCTGCGCCGAAAGTGGGAAACTGTGCTGGGAAGAAGAAGGGGTTTCAATGTGCCCAAGTACCACACCTCACCCAAAGGCCCAAGGCTGTGATGTTCATGTATTTTTTTCCCTTTAAAAATTGACTTCTTTGTCCCTGTCTGAATCCCCAGGCAGCATCTCCCAAACCAATTACACACAGCCTTTTGAAAGGTTCGCAGCTGGCTGCTTGAGAAGGCTCAGCGTGATCAGACAACGCGGACACTTGATCCCCTGCAATCCCAATTTGGGAACTTTAACACGGAAACCCAAGCCACGTGCTGACAAGCAGGCCCTAAGCCATGCTCTGGCCTCAGACGAGGCCAGGCAAGAGGGGACAGCACAGCCAGCAGCCCAGGCAGCCATCCCAGCTTCCAGCCTTAAAGAGAGAGGCTCCAGGCTTCCCCATGCAAAGCGCAGAGGGCAAGGATTCAGAAAGGACAGCCCCCTGGATAAGACCAGCATGCTACTCTGTGCTTTCCCTACCCTGCAGAGGGCAAGAAAAGACTGAATCTGGGGGGGTATTTGGTGGCCACACCTGCTAGCAAGTCCACCTGGCTGCCCTACAGAAACCCCTGCAGATATCTAAAGCTCAAATGGCTCTCTGGTGTCTCCCTGCTGCCCAATATGTATTACTAAGGAGAGAAAGCAGAAGCAGGAATTAGCGGAGGGGGACAAGCCCAGTGAGGAGAGACGAGACCAGTTCTCCCCCAACTCAGTCACAAACCACAGGGACAGCCTCTGACTACTCCCAAACCCCACAGGAGGCTGCAGTGTTCTTATATTTTAAAATGTCCTCCAAAGTCCCTTTGTTTCCATGGATCCTTCCATATGCCTCTGGAACACAGATTCATTTCCAGGCCCAGGGCTCACTCCTAGGCAGCTTTTTATTTCTTGGAAATCCCTGCCATAGCCACCACCTCTATTCCAGCAGCACATCTACTTTTCCTGCTCAGATCTTTCTCCTGGGGGACGGCCCCACAACTTTACCAGCATGCTAAACATGGTGCCCAGAAGACATCCCTGTATTTATTTGTCCACCATCCCAAGCCCCAATTGAGAACTCCCTGCCTTCCGTTAGAGCAGTGGTTCTCAACCTTTCTAATGCCATGACCCTTTAATACAGTTCCTCATGTGGTGGTGACCCCCAACCATAAAATTATTTTCATTGCTGCTTCATAACTGTAATTTTGCTACTGTTATGAATCATAATATAAATATCTGATATGCAGGAGACCCCCAAAGGAGTCGCGACCCCCAGATTGAGAACCGCTGCTTTAGAGCCTCCTGTTGGTTTTTTCCTTTACCATTTCATTAAATCTACTATTTCTACTCCCGATGTTACTAGGGAGCATCATACATTCTTCTCTCACCAGCCTGTAGAAGAAAGAGGCTTCTAAATGGGGCTCAAAGGAGTAGGGCACCGGCCCCATATGCCAGAGGTGGCAGGTTCAAATCCAGCCCTGGCCAAAAACTGTGAGGAAAAAAAAAAAAAAGGCTTCTAAATGGATTCTCTGCCTCAGGACTCAATCCCCCTTCCTCCCCTCCCACCATCCTAGCTAGGAGAGCCAAGAATATACAGACACATATAAACATGTAAACATATGTGCGTGCGTGCATACACACACAGACAGCCCCTCCCAAGGATCCCCACTAATCTGACATTACTGAATCTCCTTCCTTCTCTACCCTTGATTATCACAACTCCCCAAACAAACACAGTATAATAGCCCCAGATGTCCTAAAAGACATTCTGGACATACTATTCTATGAAATACTCCTCAAGATCAACAAATGTTTGGTGCAAAAATATAATACTCATTACTACCACATTAAAAGCTCTGACATGTCCTGTATGTAGTGAAGAAGTCTGTATACTCCTGAGCCTATCCAGCCCAGGAACCCTTGTGTAGCAATGTACCTGTTCTCTTTGATTCTCCGAATGCCTCTTCTTGCCCTCTGTTCTGCATCCCATCTGTTCCTCTGCTTTGAGGGCCAGCTCTGATCTCACCTGGCCTGGAAGCCTTCTCCCCATCCCACCATGGCTGCCGCTTTCTCTCACACCTGAAGTCCTCAGTTCCCTTCTAGTTGAGAGACAGCCAAGGACAATGGTCAACAGCTTGGATTTTAAATTCAGAAAAGACAAAGATCTGCATTAAAATCACGATTCGGCCTTCACTGACTCTGAAACGGCATTGTTTACTTTGCTCAGTGTAGACAGAGACAGAATCTGTGAAGAAGATTGTGGAGGGGAGTAGTAGATTAGAAGCACAAGGCCTTGCACATCACAAGGACAATTTGGTAACAATTCGTCCTTCTTTTTATCATTGCTTTGTCATTTATCATTCTCTGTGTTCTCTGGCACCCCCTACATAAACCAGGCTTAGTTAATGTGTGTTGATAAGGGAACCACCCCAACAGCTCCACCTTCCCCGGACAGCGGGCAGAGACACACCTTGGGCAGGAAGTGGTCCTATCAGCCCAGGCTGTCATGTCAGCCCTGAGCAAAAGGATTCCATCCAGAGGTTCGAGGTTATCAAGCCCTCAACTCCATAGACACCCTGAACTTTGTCACCCTTCCCCACCCCAATCACCCATTTGCTTCTATAGAATTCCTGGAAGAAATATGGGGGTGAGGGGCAGGGAACCCCATTTTGGTTTTGGAAGTCCAAGTGAATAGGTCATACCCCAAAGTAGACAGCCCCACCACTATGGGGCAGCAACAACTGCTGGGTCGGCATTTAAATCTCAAATTTTCAACTGCCATCTTTTTAAAATGTAAATGTTCACCCCAGGCCACTTCTGGTACTCGGTTTGTACAGTTAAGACTTGGAAGGGAGAAGTTACATTTCCACTTCTAGTCAATCTTGACCTGAGTTTTTCCTGATGGTTTTGTATAGGCTTCTCTGAATGGTCTGGAATACTTCTATTTTCACCCTCAGCCACTCTTCAAAAAGCTTCTGAAAAGAAAGCTTTCATTTACCGTAGGTGGGAATGGCATTCCTCTCTGAGAGTGAGGGTGTGGGCTTCTCTTCCCTTCCCTGCCCTCCTGCCCTCTTCCCTCTCCCACACCCCCCAACCCCACTCACGTTCTGACTTCTTTCCCTCCCCAACCAGCAGAAAGACCATCCAAACTTTCTACCTTTCTATTTCCAAAATGAAGCAGCTTTAATGCGACTTTTTCTGATCATCAAAATGATACATATTTCACTGAAATAAATATATATATGTATGAGTGGGTGAGATACAAGCATGGAAAAAAATTTTAAATTACATGAAATTCTACCACAGAGATACTATTTTGATGACCATCCGTATAGAGATCTTTCTACAAAAATAAATCCAGTCATTTACCGAAAAAGGCCCACACATATGGCATTCAGTAATCTGATTTTTTAACAAAAAACAAAACCATATGTTTTGGACATCATTCTATGACACTGCCTAAAGATTTATGTCACCATTTTTAAATGATGTAACCAATTCCTTACTGGTAGGCATTTAGGAATAACCTCATCTTCTAAAAATGCTAACATTTCAAAATGTTTAGATATACTATTGAGTGGGAAATTTTTCAGAATTCAGTCTGTGCATTTTTATTACAACTATGAAAAACCATAACATCTGGGCATGAGAACAGAGCAGAAACTAAGTTGACTGTGTTAAGTGGAAGATCTACAGGAAATCTGTTTACAAAAGTGATCTCTGGACAAAAAAGAAAGTGCTTCAACAAAAATAATCTTGTAAAATAAAAATCCCCATTATTTAAAAAATAATAAAAAATAATAATTTCAAGCAGCCAATTATATTGAACTTAACCTCGTGGATTTTTGCTTTTACTTTTTGAGACAGGTCTCACTCTGTCGCACTGGGGTAAAGTGCTGTGGCATCATTACAGCTCACAGCAACCTCAAACTCTCGGGCTCAAGTGATCCTCATGCCTCAGCTTCCCAAAGAGCTGGGACTAGAGGCACCCGCCACAATGCCAAGCTACTACTTTTCTATTTTTTAGTAGAGATGAGGTCTCATTCTTGCTCAGGATGGTCTTGAACTCCTGAGCTCAAGCAATCCTCCCAGCCTCCCAGAGTGCTAGGATTACAGGCGTCGAGCCACTGTACCCAGCCAACCTCACAGTTTTCTTCCCAGTGGGAGAAGGGGACAGCAACACAGAGGCCATATGATCTGTGAGAAAGGAAAACGCTGAAGGGCAGTTCTGGGTCTTACAGGAGGACATTCACGGATGATGCCACAGCGCGGGGTCTTGAGCACACCAGCTGAGAGAAGAGGGGCTCAGAGACCACCAAAGAGAACCCCTCAGGAAAATGACCCAATCAGTACTTTTCTTAACAGTTTGGGTGGCCCAGGCCGCATGTTTGAGTGTAAAAGATCCCTCTTGTGAGGAACAGATATACCAGGAGGTACAAACTGTACATACCCTATAATATAAAAATCAGAGCCATGTGAGATGACAATGGGAATATTCACAGAACGAATTAATTACGATTGATGTGTCACCAACAACTACCACCAGTCGAGTCCTCACTGTATATCAGACTGAGTAAGAATGATCCGCGTGCATTTTTTCTTTCTCTTATTTTTCTATTTTTTTTTTTTGAGACAGGGCCTCACTCTGTCACCATGGGTAGAGTGCCACGGCATCATCACAGTTCTCAGCAACCTCAAACTCTTCGGCTCAAGGGATCCTCTTGACTCAGCCTCCTGAGTAGCTGGGACTACAAGGCACGTGTCACCACAACACCCAGCTGGCTTTTCTGTTTAGTAGAGACAGGGTCTCGCTCTTGCTTGGGCTGGTCTCAGACTCCTGAGCCAAGCAATCTACCTGCCTAGCCTCAGGCGTGTGCCACTGCATCTGCCTGTGTACACAGTCTTAATTTACTTGATCCTTTCAACAACCCATTGAGGTTAACTAGAGGCATTTTTTTTTTAATTTCTTTTTAATTTTTTTATTTTTTGTTTTGCAGGTTCTCATGATGTGGGCTAGAGTTCCAGAGAAAGTAGGTTTTCTTAGCTGGTCAATGACAGGGTTTACTCCCTGACTGACTTCTGATGGTTCCAAGACCACTACTTATTCTTTTTTTTTTTTTTTTTTTTTTTATTGTTAGACCATAGCTGTGTACATTAGTGCCAATCAAGGGGTACAATGTGCTGATTTCATATACAATCTGAAATATTCTCATCAAACTGTTCAATGTCGCCTTCATGGCATTTTCTTAGTAATTTTATGTAGACATTTGTATTCTGCCTTTAGTAAGTTTCACCTGTACCCAGTCTAAGATGCACCGTAGGTGTGGCCCCACCTATTACCCTTCTTCCACCCTAACATCGACCTTCCCTTCCCCTTCCTTGGCCCTTTCCTCGTAGTCTTGTGCTATAGTTGGGTTATAGCCTTCATTTGAAAGCTATAATTTAGCTTCATTGTAGGGCTGAGTACATTGGATACTTTTTCTTCCATTCCTGAGATACTTTGCTAAGAAAAATATGTTCCAGCTCCATCCATGTAAACATGAAAGAGGTAAAGTCTCCATCTTTCTTTAAGGCTGCATAGTATTCCATAGTATACATGTGCCATAATTTGCCAGTCCATTCATGGGTTGATGGGCACTTCGGCTTCTTCCATGACTTAGCAATTATGAATTGGGCTGCAATAAACATTCTGGTACAGATGTCTTTGTTATATTGTGACTTTTGGTCTTCTGGGTATAAACCTAG
>CAUYPK010126809.1:0-14838 GCA_963574355.1 Loris lydekkerianus | reverse complement strand
AGGTACTGACATTGTCAGAGGGGAAAGTGTGACTTCCGTGGGAAGGCGAGGCAGGGTCAGCAGACTTGGGGGGTAGGTGTAGCAGCCCGTATAGCCTATGGCTAGGAGGAGAGAGAGTTATAGGAAATACCTGTGTAGCTCAATAATGGAACACCTTGGTGAAAAGGGCATGGAGAGGGACTGAGCTCTCCTAACAAGCGTGAGAGCTCTCGAGATGAGAGCAGTGGTGAATTGGCAGTCTCTACACCTGTGGTGTTGAGAGGCACGAGATCAGCCTTATATTAGGCTGGAGGAGCAGGCAGGCGGGAGCATGCGCATTCTCTCACGGACCTGCTTACTCTGACTCTGTCTCCTCTCCTGCCTGCAGAGCGCCAGCACGGTGTCTCTCTGCTGAAGATTACCAAGCTCTACTAAAGACTAAGATCTATCTTTCTAAGATGACTGCTTTGCTCTCTCTAAGACTCTCTCCCCTGCGGAAGTAGATCGCCCTCAGGCACCTAAGAGAAATTGTTCCTGAGCAAGGTAATTTAGTGGTCCGCATCCAGTACCGAGTTAAGCTGGGCCCAAGACCTGGCCAGTCCCAGGCCCTGACACCTCTGTGTCCCTTCTCGGTGCATCTCTCATACAGGACCCCTGTCCTTGGATTTAGAGCCTGAGAGTTAATCCAGGATGATCTACTTATCTTAATATCCTTCACTCAATTCCACCTGCATTACCTTTTTTGTACAAATAAGATAACATCTACAGGTTTTTAGAGATTAGGAAATGGACCTGTCTTTTTGGAGACCACTGTTAAAGTCCTTTCTAATCCAATTTTTCTGGCACCTGCATACTCCCCAGCTCTTATTTATTTCAAGTAGAAAAAAGGTTGGTGTATTACTTGGAATTATCATTTTAAAAGAGAAAAACAAATATAAACTCACCTGATGATTTTATTGACTATTATTTTAGGTTACAAAAAATAATAAGTTTTTGTTTATAATTTTTTTTTTTTTTTTTTTTTTGCGGGTTTTGGCCGGGGCTGGGTTTGAACCCGCCACCTCTGGCATATGGGGCCAGCGCCCTACTCCTTTGAGCCACAGGCACCGCCCATATAATTTTGTTTTTGAGTGTGATACATCTTGTAGCCATCCATCTGCAGCATGAAGCCCAGCTTCCTCTTGCTTGTCTCATAGTAGACAATGGTTTTTCTTCTTCCACCTCTCTCATTTCTTCTGCTGCTGCAAACCTTGCAATCTTTTGTTGACTTTTTTTTCACGTTGCATTAAAAATGCATCTTCTTATTTAGACTTTCTTCAGTGTAAGAAGATGATGATCTTCCCCTGTTTCTTGAATTCTGTTCCTCACCTGGCTCACAAGCTGAGTGACGATATTTCTCCCTGTAAGAAAGGTGTATCTGCACTTTTTCTCTCTCTCCTTCTAATCTGATGAGTAAAAGATGAGGCTATTCACAACTGCAGCTTCCATCATCCAGAAGAATAATTTTTTCCACCATTGGTAGGACCTCCTTGTAAATCTGTAACATCCAGAGTACTGATCAGCTCTGTCCACTCCTTCCATAAACCTTTTATATTCTAAAATAACTGTCAGTTTTTCAAAGTGAACAGGATGTTTTTTTCCTATACTTAGCAATCAACTATATTTGAAGACCCACAAATATATTCAGCATTGTCCCTAACCTCTCGTGATGGAATGAGAGGTGCACCATTTTCATATCACATGGACAGGCACATAATTCATACTCCTGAAGTTTCTTTTTTTTCAGATCACTTGAAAAATCCTTCCTAGAAGCCCAAACTGTTCCTGTTACGTGTGTTTTAATTTTACGCAATTCTCAGGCAAGCTGAGGGCTCGTGTAGCACCTGGCGGTGTAGATGTGATAGACTGAACCGCTCACATGTGCTTGTAAAATTTGTGCCAGATGAATCAGTATTCGAGGCATAAAGGACAAGTAGGCCTTGTCCTCTTGCCATAATAGGGAAAACATATAACCACTTTCTGAATCACACAGGCAAAAATGCAACAACAACAACAACAAGAAGACATGCCCAGCATCTTCCAACATCAGAACGGAGCAGGAAAATCATGATGTTGGACATGGTCTGACACAAGATGGAAACTGCAGACAAGTGTCAGAGTTTACCATGAAAGTGTTCTTTCTGCAAAAGTGCTCCTGGTAGTTCCATCAGACTTCCTAATGCATTAAATTGTTTTTTAGATATTTGTTTATACAAAAGCCAAAAATGAGAAAAGAAGGATTCCTCATTCCTCATTCTCGTAGTGACTAACTTTATTTTAGGGTCCCTATTTCTTTTTACATCCAAGTTTTGGACCCAAATAAATGGGCTGTGAATGTCTATTTGGGCTGATTTTCAACAAGCCTCAGGAAAAAAAGTATATGCCATCTCTGTAACCTAAAAAAAGGAGACGGGAGCAAGAATCACATCCACATGGGAATCTTGAAATGCCTTTCTGTGCACACTGGCAGTTCAGTAAACGCTCGTTAAAAATGTGAACCCAGTCTAGTGAGACCTGCTCTGCTCACCAACACTTGGTGGGTGTCCGATACTTTTCTCAACAATACCCAGTTTCTGGGAAATTAAATTAAACATGAAGACTCTGCCACTGAAGAGCTTGTTGGAACTTTCTTAATAAAAAATTCACTTGAATGTGACACTCAGTAGAATTCTGTGTAATTCTAGACACGAAAATTATTTCAGAAATGTGTTCCTGTATTCGAATGTGTAATGAATACAATTATTCTTATCACCCAGCAGTAAGGTTGTGAGTGTTACTGCATGTTAAAAATGGTCTTTGGGAAAAGGGAGCCTTAGCTATCTGGCCGTGTACCCAGCCATCAGCTCATCTGGAACCTGCCTTATCTCCTTTCTGCCAAGATTGTGGAAGAGGAAAACAATGAGGTTTTTTGTTGTTTTTCTCCCAATCATGTCACAAAAGGTAAACAGACACTTAAGCCCCCAAAGAAATTTCTCCATTGACACAACTTTTGAAAATATTTTTGTACAAAGAAGTCCATCTTGCTATTTGTTCAAAACTCTCATGGAAATGAGCTGTGGGATAGCCACATGGAAACGCGTCTAAAAACAGTTGGAGTTTCCCTGTGTCCCGTTCAAGATGCCATCGTCCTCACAAACTCTTCAGCCTCCGCATTCAGGCTGCTTGCAGGATGAGGAGGCCAGCATGGATCGCCGAAGTTCAAATTAGATGCTATTCGAAAAGAAGTTGTATTTCATTCTGCTGCACTCAAACTACACAAAATAATTAAGTGCAATACCAGCCAAGGGTTGAACAAAAGGGACCCTGCTGAGCCTACTTCAGTGAACTGGTAAAAAGGACTATAATTAGCAGTACTGATCTTCATGTTACATGTCTGAAACCTTACATTTCTTATGTAGGTTAAACATACCTCTTACAATGTAATTTTTCCCCTCTCTGTGGAGAGCACCTTTTTGCCTCAGTCAAGGCTGAATTATTTATTAGTGGCTGACTGGATGTTTCATGCATATAGATTCATATGTTTTATAAGTTCCTAAATTCCACAAATCTGAGGTCATGAGCAGTGTGTGACACCCAGTGATTCCCAAGCGCACTTGGAAAGTCAGCTGCGCTCTTTGAATTATGACTGTGAATCGGGACATTCCAACGTGATACATCTCTGTCTGTACTTCTGTCTATGATTATAACTATTTAAAAAGAATTTTTTTCTTAGAAGCTTCTCACCACTGCCAATCTCAAAAGAGTCACTTAACCATCATTCAAATTTTAAAACATATCAGTCCCAGGAAGGTGTGTCAAAGTTGGTGTTGTCTGGTGAGATGTGGGGGCCTGGGGAGGGTGTGTGCTGGGTCCTGCCGGCACGGGCTCTGCGGTTTCAGCCTCTCCAAATGCAGAGCTGAGCCGGGCGTGTGGGCTATGCAGAAATCCCTTCTGCAGGATAGAGCTTTGCCAGAAGATACTCATGAGCTGTACCTGCCAGAGTCACATTTTGGCTTAGAACATCAAACAACGGTTCTAATGACAATTTGTACGATGAAATCTGTGTTGTGGAGTAGCTAAGGTAAAAGAGGCAGATTTGGCAAGAGGGATTTTGCTCTAATTTAGAAACATTCAGCACTTGACATGGAATTCCTGCTCCCCTCTGCCTCCCCAGAGGTGTTGCCCCCTCCCCTCTGGCCTACCAAGCCACACAGGACCCATTCACCAGCTCATCCCTGAATTTTTCCTTGTCCCACAAATCTGGCCAAAGACTTTGGGTCAGGATTTTCCTATATTAGAACTACTTTCTTGTTCCCTTCCTTCCAATGTCATCCCCTAGTAAGACGCCAGAATGGGCTTTTTTTTTAAGGCCATCCCACACCTTAGTGCCTGCTTCCTGCACGTCCAGCCTCTTTACTGAGGTCTGCTACCCTTTGGTGTCACAGCCTGTCACCCCAGCCCACTGATTTTTATCCTGTGTGGTATGGCACACTGGTGTGCCCTGAAGGGATCTTAGGCATGCCCCAAAGATTTTCAAAGATCATTAATTAAATTATTTTTGAAAGAAGTTCGAAGCACAGTGAGTATATCCTTTTTTTTTTTTCCTCACTATGTTGCCCTGGGTAGAGTGCTGTGGCATCACAGCTCACAGCAACCTCCAACTCTTGGGATTAAGTGATTCTCTTTCCTCAGCCTCCCAAGTAGCTGGGACTATAGGTCCCCACCACAATGCCCGGCTATTTTTTGGTTGTAGTTGTCGTTGTTTGGCAGGCCCAGGCTGGGTTTGAACCTGCCAGCTCTGGTGTATGTGGCTGGCGCCTTAGCCGCTGAGCTATAGGCGCCAAGCCAGTATATCCTTTTTTAAACTCTCTGGTTTTTTAATCAACAGAATTTAAGTGTGCCATTGAAGTTTAACTAAAGGTTCAAGTGTGCCGTGACATAAAGAAAGTTAAAAACACTGGCCTTGCCTCTTTGCATCCCCTTCTGCCAACATTCTGTGCCCTTTCTCAAATGAGTCTGGACATCTCTGAGCTGTGAGGAGCGGAAGACGACCTATGAACAGCCACCAATAATTGAGTGCTGACTATATTATCCATGACATCGGGCATGAACCAAGCCTTGGAACATGAAATGTGCAATTTCTCATGTCTGTGACAGGTGGAAGGTGAACTTTCACCCTCACGTCTACGGCCCCGTGTGGTGACCAAGTACAACATGCTTCCACTTCTCACTATAAATCAGCTCTCTTCTGCACTTATTCTTTGCTCATGGGAGGGACCATTGAACAAGGATTTCAGAAAGTCTGTTCCACGGGACACTGGTTCAGCTGGAGGTTAGCAACTGTTCATGGAGGCTGAAGACTGTTCAGTCCTCTCTCTCTCTGTCATAGCAAACTCCCAGTTTGTTTTCCTCTAGGACCTCTCAAATCCTTTCATAAACATTACGGTTTTTAAAGGGAGGGTTGGCAGCATTGCAGTATACAAACTTTTCCAAACTCAGTGTTCCTGGAAATTTTATTTATTTATTTATTTATTTATTTATTTATTTTGTAGAGACAGAGTCTCACTTTATTGCCCTCGTTAGAGTGCTGTGGTGTCACAGCTCACAGCAACTCCAACTCCTGGGCTTAAGCGATTCTCTTGCCTCAGCCTTCTGAGTAGCTGGGACTACAGGCGCCCACCACAACGCCTGGCTATTTTGTGTGTGTGTGTGTGTGTTTTTTTTTTGTTGTTGTTGCAGTTCGGCCAGGGGCCAGGTTTGAACCTGCCACCCTCGGTATATAGGGCCGGTGCCCTACCCATTGAGCCACAGGCACTGCCTCAATTTTTATTTTTTTAAAGTTTTCTTCAGAGCAGCTTTTGTACTGGTTTCCTGCAGAGCTCGTTTTTAAATATACCCTCGCTGAATTTTCTGATGTCATTCCTGTAAGCCTATGAGGATTCTTCTATGAATTAAACTGTGGAATAAGACCCTGATACCAAACGGCATTCCAACATTTTCTGTTTTCTACAAGAGATTTCAAGGTGGACATCTGGCCTTCGTTAGCTATCTGAGTTTGTTATCACTGCTCGTACAAAATATCACAGACTGGGTGGGTTAAACGATAGCAATTAATTTTCTTTTTTTTAAAAAAAATTCAGATTAATACAAAATTTCAGATTAAGGGTACAAAAGATTAGGTAACACTGTTTGCATTTGTTAGGTAAAGTCCAAGTTGTAGTGAGCCCTTCACCAGCGGGTGTGCCATGTCTCCCTCCCTGCCCTGTACCCTTTAGGTGAGAGTGCACCAACCCCTTCCCCCGTCCTCGCCCCCACCCCCACTTCAATTAAATTGGGTTTTTCTCTCATGTGAGCATGTAGTTATTTATCACTTAGTTTTGTATTAGTGTTGAGTGCATTGGATTTTTCCATTCCTGTGATCCTTTAGAAATTAATTTCTCACCCTTTCAGAGGCTACAAGTCCCAGACCAAGGTGCGGGCAGGTTGCTTCCTCATGAGGTCTTGCTCACAGACGACGGTGGCCGTCTCTCCCTGTGTCTTCAAGGGGTCTCCGCTGTGTGTGTGTCCTGTTCACATTTCCTTTTCCAAGAAAGGCATTAGTCATAAAGCATATTTGGGCCCACCTGAATTACCTCATTTTAACATAGTTACCTCTTTACCTATCACCAAACACAGTCACATTCCAAGGCCCAGGTCCTGGGGTTTAGGGCTTTAATGTACACATTGGGGGGTGTAGTATATATCTGTTTGAGCTCAAAAGTGTTTTTCATAGGAGAATAATTGTAAGCGTTGTCCAGTGACAGACACACCCAGGCACATAGAATACCTGGGCTAGTCCCTAAGGAGAGGGAGTTTTCTGGGGATGATACAGGGTGATCTGCCCTTCAGCCACAAGAAGGATGGGGAGACGTGGGAAAGGCCTCCTGACCAGGGAGGCTTGACCAGGAGATGGACAGATCTCGGAGTGCTCGATACCTGGACAGAGGGCCTTCCTTGCACTTCCCATGGAGACTCGTACTTAATAGTTCAACACCTCTAAGTGTCATAACCACCACTATGCCAGCAAGAATGCCGAGGCTCAGAGGGGCGCAGTAATTTGCTGAAGGTCACAGATTATGAAGCAGCGTACCTGGGATTTGAACTCAGGCAGTGTTACTCCAAAGCCAGGAATTTTGAGTATTTCTCAGTGTGCCTAGACTCTTTCTAGCTGTATGCCTTTGTGCAAGTCCTATCTCTAGGCCTCAACATTCTCTTTTGCAAAGTGGAACCAATGAAACATGTCCGCTATGTCATAGGGGCATTGAAAACTTCTCTGTAACCTCAGTAAGAACAGTCGGCATGACGAAGGAGAGATGAGAGGGGTTGTGGTGGTCTTCCTCACATGGCGTCACACTTCAGGGCTCCCCCAGGTAGACCATCAGTGGGTTTCTTCATTCATTTACCCACCCCATGGCTCA
The DNA here is from genome assembly GCA_963574355.1 of Loris lydekkerianus. Taxonomy (NCBI): domain Eukaryota; kingdom Metazoa; phylum Chordata; class Mammalia; order Primates; family Lorisidae; genus Loris; species Loris lydekkerianus. The sequence continues at coordinate 7,384 of CAUYPK010126809.1, read as the reverse complement.
ATGTAGACTGAGCAAATTTCCCTGTACGATAATAATACCAGTAACAATAGCTAATATTTGCCCAACCTAATAGTGTCCCCAATGCTTTCTCATGTATCAGCCATTAACTCTCTGCAAATTTATTCTGGGGGTAATGGTGGGAATGAAATAACTTATTCCAAGAGCTGAGCATACGGTGCCCCACAGGGAGAGACTCCCTGAGGACCCTGTTTGCTGCAGAAGTGCCACCTGCTGAGGGTGTGAAGGGTGAAGACAAAGCCCCCCCGAGCACAGGAAGGGCTGGACTGGACCACTGCATGAACTAAAGGGGCAGCTGGAAGGTGGGGAGAGAGGAAGGAGAAGAAACGGCTGAGAGAATTTTCAAAGCAGAAATTTTAAACCTAAAACTTAGATTGTTTGCGGTTGTGCGTATAATATAATTAATCCCTCCATTGCTCTGAGCCTCCAGAAGCGTCTACCTAACAGACCTTTGAGGCAGTGGAACTCTAGTTATTACTGCCCAAAGGGACTGGAAGGGTGTGTAGCGAGGCAATTCAGGGTGGAAAGGGAAAGCATTCACAAAAGGTAATAGAAGGAAAACGCGACGCAAGCCAGAGGAGCCAGCATCACTGTAAGAACTGAAACCCCACCAGGAATCCTTAGAGGTAACTAGAACTCCCATCAGCGGGGAAGGGTGGGGGTGACTGCCCCTCTTCTTAGGATGACAGAAGAAAAGTATTGACTGTAGAGATGTCACGGGTTATCTCTTGGGACAGGTGATCTTTCAAGGGATCCTTATCTCAAGAATAAGATTAAACCAAAAGTAGAGAAAAAAACCCAAACAAAACACGATGGTTGTCAGCTTCCTGAAAGATCTGATGGTCTTTTTGAACTGGGAATCTGTAGATCTGATCTTGGAGTGTCAAACCAGAGGAGGGCTGGAGTGGTGAGGAAGAAACAGGATGTCCCCTCCCCGCACCCTGGAGGACACTATCTCAGTCCCATTGCTGCCGCCTTCCTGTTTACCCTGGAAGGGAAGAACCAGGTGCTCTCATGAGCCCTCTGGGTGGGAGCTACATACCTCCATCACCAGCAGGGAATTTGAGCAGGGCAGGTGCCCATGGAGTGGCCTCCACTACCACCACCTGGGTGGCTTTGCCCGACCCTGGTGGCTGAGGGATCCAGGTAGAAAAGGTGTCTGCAGCTCTCAGCTCCCACTGCTGCCACATGGTAGGCCTGGTGGAGTGAGTGCCCAGCCTCTGTGCACTGACCGCTCTCCATGTGGCTTCTGTGCATCCACTTCCCCTGCCTACTACACGCCCACCACACCCACATGCCGGTGACAACCCAGAAGAGGAGTGCCAACTGCTCAGAGGGCATCTGCTCCCCGCCTGCCTGCTCAGTCTTCTGGAGGAGTGCTCAAACACACTGTCCAGGGATATTTCCTGTCTTCACTGAGCAACAGAATTCCCAGCAGAGAACAGGTGCACCACCATGAGGTTATCTGTCTTGAGCTGAGAGAAGAGGTTCCAGATGAGAATGATCCAGCACGAGACTAAGGCAACATGATGTTTGACACCCCCAAAGGATCACACTGGCTTTCCAACCATAGGCTCCAACCAAAAGAAGACTGTTGAATGTCAGATATGAAATTCAGAGTATGAGTCACGAGAAGATCAAGGTGATTAAAGACAATATTGAAAACCAACACAAAGAAACAAAAGGCATTCAGGACATGAAAGAAAAATTCACTAAAGGACTACATAACATGAGAAAAATATAACAGAAATTATGGAAGTGAAAGAGTCATTTGGAGAATTTTAAAGCACAATGGAAAGTTTTAACAACAGCCAGGGGTGTCCAATCTGTAGCTTGCAGGCTGCATGAGTATTGGGTGAGGACTTGTTGGCTTATCTGTGGTGGTGGATATCATAAATTATTCATTCACCTTTTTTTTTTTTTTTTTTTTGCTTATCGGCTTTTGTTAGTGTTTTTACATTTAAATGAATGCGTGGCCCAAGACAACTCTTCTTCCGATGTGTGGCAGAGAGGAAAAAAGTTGGACACCCTTGTGTAACTTTGCCAAGCAAAAGGAAGAATTTCAGAGCTTTAAGGCAAGGCTTTTGAATTAACTCAGTCAGTCAGAAATGAAGAAAAAGGAAGAAAGAACAATCACTGAGAAATATGGGATTGTGTAAAATGAACAAGTGAAAGAATCACAGGTATTCCTGAGAGAGAAGTAATAAAAGCAAAAGGTGTGGAAATCTTATTTGAGGCAATAATTGAGGAAAACTTCCTTGTTATTACTAGAGATTTAGACATCCAGAAGAAAGAGGATGAGTAAACACCTGACCTTCAAGGCAGGTGGACATCACCATGGCACAAAGTCATCCATCTGGGCAAAGTCAGAGTGAATGGGAAAGTCCTGCAAGGAACAAGATGAAAACATCAAGTGACTTAATAAAGGAAAACCCATCAGATAAACAGCAGATTTCTCAGAAATGTTATGAGCCAGAAGGAACTTGGGGTCATTCTTACTATTTTTAAACATAGTGAATGACAGTCAAAAATCTTGTACTCTGCAAAACTAAATTTCATAAATAAAAGGGAAATAAATCCTTTCACACACAAGCAGACATGAAGGGAATTTGTCACCACTATACCTGCACTACAAGAAATGCTTAGACGTGCTCAAGTTATGAAAAGAACAATTGATACACAACAGTACAAAAAAACCTGAAATGTAAAACTCACAGGTCTTGTAAAGTAGTTGTAGAAGGAAGAAAACAAAGCAACAATGTAACAATCAACATGATGGCCAGAACAGTATCTTACATATAAATACTAATAGCAAATGTAAATGGTGTTGATGCTTCCACATAAAAGATATACATCAGCTGAATGGATAAAACACAACCCAAATATATGTTGTCTCCAAGAAATCCATTTTAACTTACAAAGATTCTCATAGACTCAAGGTGAAGGTGTGGAAGAAAACATGCTTGGAAAACATTCCAAAAGCTCGTAGGAGTAGCTATTCTCATATCAGATAAAATAGACTTGAAATCAACAAGGGTGAAACAGAGGGAAAGATGTTCATTATATGATGGCAAATGGATCAGTTCAAATAAATATAACAATCCTAAAAATAGACGCACCTAACATAGAAGCTTTTAGGTACATGAAACCTATGAGATTTAACTACAGAAACAGTGACATCATAATAGCTGGGAACATCAACACTCCACTGTCAGTTTATTGAGAAAGAAAATCAACAGAGAAACAGTAGACTTAAATGAGATTCTGGAATAACGAGACCTAACAGGTGTTTGCAGAAAACCCTCCCTTAGAGTTACAGCATATATGTTCTTTTCATCGGCACATGGGGTATTTCCTGAGATGGATCATATATTAGGCCACAAAATCAGTCTTGACAAATTTAGAAAACTGAAATCATACCATGTACTGTCTCAGACCACAATGGAATAAAAGTAGAAATCAATTCCAAGAGGAACTCTCAAAACTACACAAATACATGGAAATTAAACAACCTGCTGATGAATGATCCTTGGGTCAATGATGAAAGCAAGATGGAAATCAAATGGTTTTTCAAAATTTCAGGGTCCCACCCCAAGATCAGCATCCACTGAGACCTGTGGAAATTGGCGGCAATTGACTGAAGAAATATAGAATTAGAAGCTGCAGTAAAGAAAGACAAGAGACATAGAGTAGAATTAAAAGTGGGAGCTCAGAAGTCCATTACCCATTGTGGGATTCCAGCATTGACCCAGAGTGTTTGCTCCACTCTGATTTTATTGGAGTCTATTTGCCCGGAGGGTAAGATGAGGGAGGGAACAAAGACATCAGCAGTTTCTCAGATTGATCATATCAGCTCCTATTGTGATTATTATTAACCTTAAGGACAGCCTTCAGAAATCTGAAATCTGAGCCTTGTATTGGGAGAGCCTCCTGCTTGAGGTCACACACACAGTAGTTCTCTGTGGAGTAAAATGCCAGTGGTGTTAATCTCCTCTGAGGGATCAGTGGGAGGGAGGCATTTTCCTCCCATCACCATCACAGAGGATTTTCCTCTGCCATAAGGAATATAAGCTCTTCTGCCTGTATCCCAGAGCTGGAGCTTCTCCCTTGGTCTCTGCCCCAGGCAAATGAAAATCTCCACAATGGGTGTCTGCTTTGCATGTTTGATGGGCAGGAAATGCCCTAGGACATTGTCATGACCATTATTCTCAGAGTGCTCACAGACCCAGCAGGGTGTTTGTAAGCTGTATCCCCAAAAGGCTAGAATTTCAGAAAACGCAAGAAGCTTGCTAGAAATGGCTAGCTTAAATGTAAACTAGCTGACTTTTCTTTGTTCCAACTCACTCAGCTTGCTTTTTAGTTTTCCTTTTTTTCTGGGGGTGCTTTCCTTTGCCAAGAATGGGGTCTTCAGTCTCCATTCTCCCAGCACAAAATTTAACAAAGATGGCACAAGCTTCCAAAATCTCTGGGATATAGGGAAAGCAGTACTAAGATACAAGTTCATAGCTTTAAATGTCCCAATGCCTGCATGGAAAAGATCGCAAATTAGCAGTCTAATGACATACTTCAAGGAACTAGAAAAAGAAGTCAAACCAAATCCAAAGCTAGGACAATAAAAGAAATAAAAATCAAAGAAGAACTAAACAAAATGGAAATAAAAAATAACCCACAAAGGATCCATGAAACAAAAAGTTTGTTCTCTGAAAAGGCATACAAAATTGACAGATGACTACCTAGACTGATAGACATAGAAGAGAAAGGATTCACATAAGCTCAGTCAGAAATTTTTTTAAAAAGACATTAGAACTGATATCACAAAAATACAAAATATCACCTGAGATTACTATGAAAACTTCTATGCACACAAACTATAAAATCTAGAGGAAATGGATAATTTTTGGAAACATACAACCTCCTAAACATGAATCAGGGAGAAAAAGAATTCCTGAACAGACCAATAATGAATAGCAGGATTGAAACAGTAGTAAAAAAAAAACCTCCCAACAAATAAAAGTCCAGGACCACATGGATGACAGCTGAATTCTGCCAGACTTATGAGGAACCAACACCTTTCCTACTTAAACTCTTCCACATCATCAAGATGGCGGGAATCCTCCCAACTCATTCTGTGATGCCAATGTCATCCTCATATCAAATGCAGGAAAGGACTCCACAAAAAAAAAAAAAAAAAAAAGAAAGAAAGAAAGAAAACTACAGACCAGTATCCTGTATAAACATAGATGCAAAAATCCTTAACAAAATACTAGCAAACCACTTCAAAAGCACATCAAAAAGATAATTATCATCATCAAGTGGGTTTCATCCCAGGAATGCAAGGATGGTTCACCATACACAAATTAATAAATGTGATTTATCACATAAATAGAATTAAAGCAATAACCATATGATCATCTCAGTAGATAATGGAAAAAGCACTCTATATAATCCAATACTCATTCACAATAAAATCTTAATCAAACTAGAGATATACAGGACATACTTCAAAATAATAAATGCTGTGTATGACAGATCCCGAGTCAACATCATAACAAATGAGGAAAAGCTGAAAGCCTTCCCCTAAAAACTGAAAAGGACAAGGGTGTCCACTGTCACCATTTCTATTTGAATTAGTACTGGCAGCCCGAACCAGAGAAATAAAAAATAAATACAGGAATGTAAAATCATACAAACTCTATGGAGAGCAGTATGGAAATTCCTCAAAGAACTAAAAGCAGACTCACCATTTTTTTGATCTTGCAATCCCACCACTGAATATCTACCCCAAAGAAACTAACCTTTTTTTTTTTTTTTGCCAGAGCTGGGTTTGAACCCACCACCTCCAGCATATGCGGCTGTGCCCTACTCTGTTGAGCCACAGGTGCCTCCCTAAACTAAGCCATTTTTAAAAAGAAACATTTTCACCCTGATGTTTATTGCAGCACAACTCACAGTTGCAAAGATATGGAATTAACATAATTGCCCATCAACTGATGAATGGATAAGGAAAATTTGGTGTGTGTGTGTTGTGCGTATACATCTATACACACACGCACAGTAGAACCTCCATAGTTGGCCACCTCCTTAAGTTGACCTAATTTTCATAAACCAGACATGCACCAGATGTATGTATTAGGACAGTAGGTCTAGTTTTTTATGTTGACCTCCTCTACGTGTTAACCAGTTTGTTATTTGGATGGTCAAGCTGCAGAGGTTCTACTGCACACACACATACTATGGATTATAACTCAGTCATAAAAAGAAATGAAATAATCTCTTTTGCAGCAACGTCAAAGGAACTGGAGACCATTATCCAAAGTGCAGTATCTCAGAAATAAAAAACCAAATACCACCTGTTCTCATGTATAAGTGGGAGCTAAATAAGGAACACAGATAGACATCAAGTGGTGTGTAGTGGTGCAATGAACAGAACCAAGAAGGGAGAGTGTGGCAGGGTCGTGTCAAGCACAGGTACTAGTCCAGTAATGAGTATGTGAAAAGCCCTGAATTCAGTATTGTATAATTCATCCAGGTACCAAAGAACACTGGTGCCCTTCGAATATATTGAAATAAGGAAAAAAATACCCAAAATACATAATGAAAAATGTGCATAATTGAAGTGTTCAATCACATTGGAAAAGTAGATAATATTAATACAAAGGAAAGAAAGTACTAGCTTTGGTGGAAGTAGGAATGACATAGATAGCCACATATTTCTATAGATCAGCATTCCCAAAATTAAAAAAAAGTGTAGTAAACTATCTACCTCATTATCTGAAATACATATCACATCGTCCTCTGCCTTGGAAAACACACAAACCACAAGTATGCACGTGCACACACACACACACACACACACACCCCTAAAATTTAATTTTTAAAATTCCACATACATCTTTTCCATGAAATTTAATGTCTTTTATCTCAGCCAGTTTCTACTGTAATCCTGTTAAACAGACTCAGATATGTTTATTATTTTCCACTGACAGATAAGAACAGTCAAAGTCAGAAGAAATTAAGTGATGTTCCTAAAAGATATTCTCCTTTAAGCTCCTCCGAGCAACCATGTAGGACGCTTGGGTTGCGAATAACATAAGCTGTCTTTAGTAAACAGAGGGAAATATCAGTTCCTGGAATCAAAGTCCAGTGGAAGGTCTTCTCAACTGAGAGGATAGCTCCATACAAGTTTTTTTGTTTTTGTTTTTTTTAGAGACAGAGTCTCACTTCGTCACCCTTGGTAGAGTGCTGTGGCATCACAGCTCACAGCAACCTCCAGCTCTTGGGCTTAGGCGATTCTCTTGCCTCAGCCTCCCGAGTAGCTGGGACTACTGGCTCCATACAAGTTTGAAAGGATGTCATCAGAAATTAG
>CAUYPK010126805.1:0-11324 GCA_963574355.1 Loris lydekkerianus | reverse complement strand
CACTGGTTTTATATACAATTTGAAATATTTTCATCAAACTGGTTAACATAGCCTTCCTGGCATTTTCTTAGTTATTGTGTTAAGACATTTATATTCTACATTTAGTAAGTTTCACATGTACCCTTGTAAGATGTACCGTAGGTGTGATCCCACCAATTACCCTCCCTCCACCCATCCTCCCGCTTCCCCTCCCCTCCATTTCCCCTTTCCCCATATTCTTAGGCTATAATTGGGTTATAGCCTTCATATGAAAGCTATACATTAGTTTTATAGTAGGGCTGAGTACATTGAATACTTTTTCTTCCATTCTTGAGATATTTTGCTAAGAAGAATATGTTCCAGCTCCATACATGTAAACATGAAAGAGGTAAAGTCTTCATCTTTCTTTAAGGCTGCATAATATTCCATGGTGTACATATACCATAATTTATTAATCCATTCATGGGTTGATGGGCACTTGGGCTTCTTCTATGATTTAGCAATTATGAATTGGGATGCAATAAACATTCTGGTACATATATCTTTGTTATAATGTAATTTTTGGTCTTCTGGATATATACCTAGTAGAGGAATTGTAGGATCGAATGGCAGGTCTATTTTTAGACCTTTAAGTGTTCTTCAAACATCTTTACATTCTCATCAGCAGTGTAGAAGTGTTCCCTTTTTCTCATATTATTTTAAAAAGTCACTAGGAAATGAAGCAAATCAGAAAGGCTGTACTTCTGATTTTTATGGTAAGAAATTGGATTAATCAGTGTGTACCCAGAATGCTTCAAGATTAATCTCATCTAATTATTTCAGTTACATGACTTAGAATTATTATTTTATATTACAAAGAGTAGGCACAAAGTTAATAGTGGAAGTATCCAGAAATGATGATGACTAACAGACTTCAGGTCAGGGGTCAAATAACCATGTGAGGTTACAATTTTCCAATTTTTACATTAACATCTGGTATTAAATGTCTACAGTTTGCACTACTGCGTCACATTTCATTCCTTGGTGAGAAATCATAAACTTTTGCAATTCTCTAGCTTGAGTCTTTCACCGAACTGCCTGGAAGCCAGAACTAAATGACCCATGTATTTCAAAATACTTATTGCGAAAGATTTGGAGGGTCTTGATGGGCTAATCTGTAGGTCTGGGGCTATGATTTAACCAAGAAAGAGCCTTTTGGTCCTTGAATTTCAAAAATTTTTGGCTTATCTATTCCTGTAACTGATGCAGAATGCAAATCAGCTTGGAGCTGTGTATGTAAATGTCCAGAGTTCAAGAAATAATAATAATCAGCTGGCCAGAAATCTCTGGCTTTTTCAATTCCGATTCCCATTAGGTTTATATGGGCAAGTTTAAATTTTTAATAAACCACAGACTTGAGCTTATTCAGAAAAATCTTATTGGCCTAGGATGCATGGAAAGATGATGGTTAACTTAATTTGGAAATAAAGTAATGGTCAAGGAGAAATCTAGTCATTTCACTGTCACAGACGTTTCAATACTCACTGCCTTGTTCTTGGTAAACGTGATCAGTGATTAGGAATTTTCTTAGATGGGTGATAACCTTCCTTTTGACTCTCTCTCATCAGTATGTAGTACTATATAGATTACATAAATTAATGGTACATCTTTTAAAGGACAACATGCTAGATTCCATGAACTGTGGTACTAGATTACAACTTCCCCAAGGGTACACAATCTCCCTGCACTCAATGCTTAGTCCCAAAGTGCCAAAATTATTAGCACATTTCATCTGAGATGTCTACTAGATGTAAGCCATGTGTAAACCTTACATGAAGAACCTGAGTGTTGAGAAGCCCCAATGACTGAATGCTGGAAAGATCTGAATTTTTCAAACCTAAGGGATGAAGGGATAGTGCATTCTGCTGAATAGTAGAGATCCTAATTCCTTTCACCCCTAAAAATGTACCCTGAGGGGCAGGACCCCTGGATGCTTGGGGTGTGATCAGCAAGTCAAGGCCTTCAGAGCAATGGCTCTGTGTCCAGCAGCTTGGTCTCTGGCTAGCAAAGAGCTGACAGGGAGACCAGGCCCTGATATGGAAAGCCAGACATTGACAGGGGCAGCATAGGGGCCTGAAAGTAATGATAGCCATGAGGGACTAAAGATGAGGCCCTCCCCAGTTTCTTGGGACCAGGTAAGACCTGAGATTCTTGGTGTTGGATCCAAGGGGATGGAGTTGACATATTGGAGGTTCACAGCCAGTCCAATTTAATATGGACAGGTAAAAGAATATGATGCTGCTTACCTCCCAATTCTGGAGAGCAAACCCGCACCCACTGTGTAATTCTTTGACTTGAGATTTTATATAATAGTCATGATCATCAGCTCATCTGGGTAGAGTGCTAATAAGTTGTGTGTGTCTGTCTAGTCGATGCTGCCTAAAGAGCTCTTATACACCCTGCTTTCCATCACCCCAGTTTCATCCCCAATTCTTCTTCCTATTCCCTGCACCCTGGTGTTGTTTCCTAATCCTTCCACCCACTAGGCTGAAATCAAAGATAGCAGATCTAGGCCCTCAAAGGCTATTCTGTTCTGGATCCCCATTCTTATTAATTTCCATTTACCAAGCACCTGGGCTTTCTACCTGACCCTCTAGTAAGTGGCCTGGGCTTTCTATAAAATAGCATCATAGATCAGCCAGAGGCATTCAGTGAACTTGTTGCTGGGACGCCTCACCACACAATGAGGAATGAGATGAGTAGATTACCTTCTCCATATCCTCATCCTGGGTGGCTCTAAAGTTTATATTTCTCAAAGTCAATGATGACTGAGACAGGGTTGTAAGGTGGGTGGTTTGTCTTGGATCTCCTCCTTCAGTCCAGCTACAGCATCTCTTCACATCCCTCTACCTTATTCCTGATGACCATCAATTTTTGAGTTGGCACTGATATTATTTTGCCTGCTTTTTTCCCATCTACATAATCAAATCAGAAATATGGAGATCTTCATCAAGTCATAAAAGTAAATTCTTTATTATATGATTCCCCCCTGTTTACATGATTAAAGGTGACCCCCTCTCAACCCAAAACCTTTGTGTCTTTATAATTGAATGTGAGTTGATCAGAAATTAAGGTATATCCACTAACCTTGAGGTGGTTGTCTCTATCTCAGCTCCTACAACTCCTTATACACTCCTCTGTAATCACACTTGTTACATTTGTGATGATTATATATTTGCAAGCTTGTCTGCTCTTCCAGAGAGAGAAACCTTATAAGAAAAGGTCCTTGCCTTATCTGTCTTTGAATTTAGAACATATTGCACATTTCCTGCAGATAATTTATTGTTACAATATTTGTTAAATGAATGAATGGTCATGATTCAGACTTTTTGAAATGAAAGTTCTTTTCTGCACAAAACAGTGACGTGGTATTTTTGGCAATATAAGACCTGGAAAATATATCTTCTGTTTAACCAAGGAGTCATGAATATTGTGTGCTGACCACATCCTGAGGATAAATTCTATAGTTTCATCCTTTTATTATTCTTCTGGGTCAATATCTGGCATGTAGTAAAACCCCACAGGAGTTTACTGAGCCCTGAAAAATACCTCATCGACTGACGTATGTATGGAAGATCTATTTTAAAGGCACTGAAGTCCTTGGGGCTTGAGGAAATATTTCCTCTCTGACTAATAAAGCATTTTTTCTTGGATCTGAATTTTTATAACATTTCCCCAGCCTCTGTTGTCTTGTCTTGTTTAGATTTTGTCATTGTTTATATTATCTATTCATGTTGCAAGCTGCTTTGACTCTTTTGGGAAATGAGGTGAGATATGGCTAAATACAAATTTTTAAGAAACACTGCTATATCATAAGCAGATAACCGAGATTCAAATCGAAGACTTTTATGGGAGGAGGATGGATGTTGTCTTTTTCTCTTCTACTGGTCCACTCTATCAGCACGGGCAGGTCGCTTGATTCACTTTTGTTTCTGTGAGTTGATGTAGATAGTTGGAATCATTCCTTCAAAAACGGGGTCTAGGTAGGGGCTTCTGTTTGTTTGTTCATCCCTCCCTCCCCCCCCCTTCCCTGTCCCGCCAAATGTAATTGAGTCATAGCACTGAAAAGAATTCACATGCATTTTTGGTAGTTCTTTCTAACCCTGGAAAGGTTGCTGAAGTTTTGTTCTGCAAGTCCTTAGGGCCCAGCTGCTCATGCTCTTGCTACTCTATGCAAATTAGTTAATGAGGAATAGGCTGCATCTCTGGCATTCATGAGAAATTTGGGAGCAGCATCAAACATAGTGTGGACCCTAAGGGATTCTGAGTCATCAAGGAGCAAAGACTGGCAAGTGGTGTATGTGAGCAGTGAAATGGTCCTGTACTTGGAACACCTAGGTTCATAACCAGACTATGGGATTTTGAATATTTTACCAAATTTTCCCAGATAGCACTTGCTTACCTGTCACATAGTGCTGATGGGGTGGGCAGGGGCATGTAGTAAATTCCATAGGAGAAGGAATATCAAGGAAGCTTATATTATATGTTTGCAAAATCATATATTTGGAGTATAAGATATAATAGAAAAATACTGTTTATATTTGATAGAAAATAGTGCATTGGAAAGGACTTTAGAGGCATACAGACCTGAATTCATGTGTCTTCACTAGATGTCTGGTTTGGGACAAGGTACTTAACATTTATGAATTTTAGCTTTCTAATCTGTATTGTAGGTACATTAGTAATAATATCATGGAGTTCTGGAACCATTGGTGGCAATACATGGAAAACAAAGCAAAGTGGCTAGTTCATAGTATGCAATGAACAAGTAAAAGCTTTCATTTCACTATTACTATAGCATAGTAATAGAAATAGTATATAATTTGGCACTAGATTGTTTAGTTACAACGTATAGGTAGTGTTTGAAGAGAAGAGAAGAGGTATGTCACCTGTTTGAAGCCTTCTTAAAAAGGTCTATGGAAGAGGGGTGATTTAAGATCCCCCTGGAAAGATAATCTTTGATTAGGTAGAATGCACAGTAGAGTTTACCCAAATTAGTCCTCTGGCCATACACAGGATAGCTGAGTCATAACACACTTGCATTCTTCCTGTACCTTCTGTACACTTAAGCTTGGGAGTTATTTATATATTTATTTGCCTTCCTATGAGCTCTTTATATTCCTTAAAGTAGTGGCTCTCAATTTTACAAATATAAAGTGGAGAGCTATTAAGAATATCCATGCTGGGGCCTCACACCAGACCTATGAAATTGAAATCCTGGAGTATGAGCTTAGGTGCTTGTAATTTTTTAAACATCCTAGATGTTCATAACATAAATCCAGAATAAGAACCATCACCTTAAAATACCAACCACACATGAATAGATGTGTGTCTAATTGTTGAGGTAGTTGTATGAAATAAAATATTTCAGAAAACATACTAAACTAGGATGAGGAATTGCAGAATTCTAGCTCCAGCTCTACCCTGAATGCTGGTCAAGTCATTTAGCCTTCCTGGGCTCAGTGTCAACAGCAATATAAAGGGGTTGCTCTCTCCAAGCCCTGATGGTCTATGATGTAGCCAAGAAGATGTCGTTCCACCTGCTCTAATTTGGGAAGCTGGAACTAGTGATGGAATATCGTGGGTGCTTTCCTTACTTCCCCCATGATACACTTCTCCCCTCCCCATGCCAGCTCCAACTAGATACACATCAGAGGAGCTCTTGGAAAACAGGTTTTCTCTTCTTCTGAGAAATGCTATGACATTGTCACTCTGAGTTTATTTTATTTCTAATAAAGGAAATGTGCCCTTTTTATTGAAAACACTTTGTGGAAGGAGGCTAGTGCCTTTCCCTGCAGTCTGGCAGCTGAGAGCAGAGCTACTGGCTGTGCCCCACCTGTGCCCACAACCGAGACAGGCACAACCCTCAATGCTTTCCATACGTAACCTTTGTAAAGTTTCCCATGGACAGATTGGGCCCTGGTTTCTGTTTCTGACAAGATAACTCCATCACATGCCTAGAGAGGGATTAAGGTGAATGTGGTTCCACTAGAAGCAAAAGGTAAGCAAGTGACACCGTCTCATCTTAATCATAAGCCCGTCATGGACCAATAATTGGCCAAACCTATAAAATGACAACAGATACCAGTCCTGAAAATCACTATGGACTTGACCTAGGCTACCTCAGGCTCCTTAAATGCCAGCCCTCCTTTTTCACTCAGTAAACAATAGAAGGGGTTGGAAATTTGAAGACAAGGAGATACATGTGAGGAATTTCATTTGGCATCTCAGCTTTTCTATCTGAAATTAGGACCAGGAGGTGGAGCATGGACACCTCCTGCTCCTGGTCCTTTTGCTCTTTCCTGGACTTTTAAGTGAGCTTCAAAAGGCTATATTAGGTGGACTTGTGGCTGTGGTTGGCTTGCCCCATCTTTATGAGATTCTTGAGGATGGGCCCTTGGGCTGTGAGTATACCTGATGGCAGCAGGCATTCTGAGAAAAAAAAAGGCACCCTGCAAGAACAAAATTAGAATCCCTAGAATCTTCTAGAAAACATTCCCCTGCAATGGTGCCTTTCTGGAATATTTTTGTAAATAGTATATTCTGTAACAGACCTCAACTGATCTTTAATTCAACATGATGCTATGAAAGGAGCTCAAGATGTAGATCTAGAATGAAGTCACATTCTTCCTACCCCAATTAATTATTTCTAAATCTCATCCTAACATTTTCAGAACCTCAGCTACCTCTTCTGCAAAATGGGAAGAATAGTAACTGCAGAGAGCTTTTTGCAAGGATTAGCTTCTCTATTTTAATAGTTAAAAGAACAGGCTCTGAAGCCAGGCTGGGTTCTAACCTCACTCTATCAACTGTGTGGCCTTGAGTGAGTTAATTCTTCTCTCCCTACTTCAGTTTTCTTGTATGTGAAATAATGATAATAATAAGACTCACCTCATAGAGTTGCTATGTGGATTAAATGAGTTAATACTTATACAATCTCCTGGAATAGTAGCTGGGAGAGTGAACATTCAATAAGAGGAAGAGTTAACAGGTTAGTATTTATTGTGCATTTCATCCTTTAGCACAGTGGCATGTGCTACCAAGCATGCCACACATGTTCAGTGACTGCTGGTTATTATGACTACTAGGACTTCCACTCAGTCGAGAAATGGAATGTCTGTTTTCACCTTTCATTTCCTCCTTTTGACCTCCTCGTATGACTCAGATGTGAGTAGTCCCCTGAGGCATCAGCCTGGCCCTGAGGGAGGAGGAGGATGAACTGCAAAGCCAAGGCTAACAGCCCAGGCCCCATGGGAGAGCCAGGCCCAGGATCAACTGACCTTTCCACAGGAAGAGGAGAAACCACAGCAGCACTCACTTTCCCTGGGTTCTCCCTGAGTCATACTAAGTCATGTCTTTGGGTCCCACCCCATGGAGAAAGACGTTTTGGAGGCAGCCAGAAGTGTGTGGCTAGGGTCCCCAGCTCTGTGGCCAGACCAGATGCTTTGATGGCATTGCCTGGGCCAAGAGGGCACTAGGGGCTTCTGACTTCTAAGGGGGCCTCTCAAGCTCCTCTGGCAATCATTGAAGTGGCAGGGTACCTACCTCAAAGATGAATGTTCTCATCTGGGATCAGAGGGTAGGTTATTAAGCAGTCTCTGGTTCTTTAGCATAATTACTATTTAGCATAGTTATTATTCTTTTCTCTAAAATTAGTCTATGCCTTATTCTTACAGAGAAATTGCTTGGATGCACATTCATTTATTCTATAAATATCAGATGGCCCACAATATGCCAAGCACAATACTAGGGAATACTCCCCAAGAGGACTTCATGACATCCCAGATAATTACTATGTAATATTTTAAATGTGTAATGTCAGTGGGTTCAAAGTATGATGGAGGTATCGTGGACAGGGAGATCACACAAGGTTTTAGGAAATGGTGTTGAGTGAGTTTGAGTTGTTGGTTTCCAGAAACAGATTCACCCAAGTTAAAATTATACTTCTACTACTTTCTCTGTATTTTGAAGAAGGTTTTTTAACCCTTCTGAGCTTTGGTTTATCTATGTGTAAAATCAGGATAATGGCACCCTGTTTTAGGGGTTCTATGTGTGGACTGAGTGGGATAATACATATGGAGTGGTATGCATTTTTATTAGTGAAAATCGATATATGCCTAAAAATTCCATGTGGATGTTTTCCAAGATTATGGCATATTTGGAATTTACTATTGAAGTTTTCATAGTATGGATGATTGTATCTGAGCCTATAATTCTGCAGTCAGGGCTGCTGAAGACTGCCAGAGTTGTCTGATTTACACTGAAACTCCAAATGTTCAAGGGTGAGCTTTCACTGGGGAAATGAAATGTTGCCTCTTCTGTCCATGCCTCGGAAACTTGTGGGGCCATCTACACTGGGTGGCTGCATCCCAAATTAGGGAGAAGAGGAGAGAGGCACAGAGCTTCAAGTCACCTTGAGTTCACAAACTATGTGATTCCTTCTATGGATAAAGATATCCTGTATGATGAATGACCTTTCCCAAAATTGTTCAACAAGCATCTATTGAGCATCAGTTTGTGCTGGGAATATTAATCACATGTGCTTGGCATTCTCTGTCATTTCCATGAACTATGTTGCAGCATCCAAAACAGAGTAAGTAACTTTGAGTCATTCAGCACAGAGGTCCATAGAAACATCCACGGTTCCTTCTATTCTTGCCATCTTCCATCAGTTTCATGGTACATTGTTTCTGTCTCTATCTTTTGAGATCTCTTTCTTCTCTCTCATACTCCAGATTGTGCCACAAGACATCTTGGAGAGGCCTGACACTGGCTAGCCAAGGAGAGGCTTGAAAGTGGCTTGGCTGGAGGCATGACCA
This sequence comes from Loris lydekkerianus, assembly GCA_963574355.1. Classification (NCBI taxonomy): domain Eukaryota; kingdom Metazoa; phylum Chordata; class Mammalia; order Primates; family Lorisidae; genus Loris; species Loris lydekkerianus. The sequence goes on along the minus strand of CAUYPK010126805.1, from coordinate 2,487 downwards.
AATGGGATTTACCCATCACTCATCTCTCCTTTTTATCCTAGGGTTATTTAATTTTGAATTATCTTATGACTCTTAGTTTATTATTTTATGTTCGCTGTATTGTTGTGATTCAGAAACTGTTGTCAAATTTTTTCCAAAATGAGTCCTGAACTAGAACACACATTCTCTGTGGTCTGGGGCTGTGTCTTTTCATTCTTTCACAGTCCTGATTTCCTTTAAGGGTGTCATCAAACAAGTTTCAGAAAACAACTCCATTTTAGAGCCATAGAATATTTGAGAGCTTCTTGGCTGGAGTGCTACCAAGAGAATGTAGTTGGAGTATAGAAACTATATGAATAGTCCTAAAATTGCCACTATTCAAAGTTGGCCTAGAATAAGATAGGCTCAGGTCAGCTCTTACCTCTCCACTCATGTCACCCCTAGCTCTTTATTGCAAGACTCACTGGGTCCCTTCAAGTACTCCAAAGATTCAACTTTGCCTCTCTTCTCACCAGCCCTGCCCCCCAGGTCACTTTTACAAAGTTAACTCCTACTCATCTTTGAGAGCTTACTTCAGTTATCATTTTCTCAAGGAATACTCCTTGATCTCCCTACCTAGATAAAATCCCTCTATTTCTAATGTTCTTATAGCTCCTTATCTCTCCTTCAAGAAACTTAATATTTAACACACTTAATTTTGTAATTGACCTGTTTCAATATCAGCTTCCCTCTCTAGATGATAAGCTCCACGAAAGAGGGCTTGTGTTGATTTTCATCCATCACTGTATCCCTAGTGCTTAGCATATAGTAGGTAGTCAATAAATCTTTTTAATGAATGATTTGAAATGACTGTTGATATTTAAATCACCCCATTATAATTTACTGAGTATCTGCTATGGAGAAATTTTCTGAGGCTTATAAAGAGTAAGGAGAAAGGAAAAATGTTATGAGTTATAAAGGTGCCAACAGCAGAAATGATATTGAGGAGTGGGGATTGCAGAGTAGACTAAGGAGCAGGGCAGGAGAATATGAATAATGAATGATGTTATAAAGCAAGGCACACGGAATAGAATAAGCTTCATTAACTAGGGTGGTGGAATGCAGGTGGAGCTGGTAAGATGTGTTGCAATACCAACTTTGTAGCACAATTTAGTAAGAGTCCTTTATTTATCTATTTCTATGTAGCAAATTACCCCAAGACTTAGTGCTTTAAAACAGTTATTATCATACAGTTTCTGTGATCATGGCTTAGTTGGGTCCTTTGTTCTGGGTCTCTCACAAGGCTGGGTGCAATGGACTGAATACCTAGTCTCCTCAAAATTCATATGTTGAAATTCTAACCCCTAAGATGATGGTATTAGGAGGTGGGGGCTTTTGGCAGGTGATTAGGTCATGAGGGCAGTCTTCATAAATGGGATTTGTTCCTTTATAAAAGAGACCCCAGAGAGCTAACTATTCTCTTCCAGCAAGTGAGGACACAGCAAGAAGGCTCTGCCTATGAACCAGAGAGTAGGCCCTTATCAGACACTGAATCTACCACCATCCCCATCTCTGACTTCCCCACCTCTAGAACTGTGAGGAATAAATTTCTATTGTTTACGACATATCCAACTTACAGTATTTGTTATGGGAGTCTGAATGGACCAAGACATTGGGGTTATAGTTTCATCTGAAGACTTGATTGGAGAAATATCCATTTCTAAACTCACATGGTTGTTGGCAAGATTCATAGGGATGACCTGTTCTTCTGAAGTTTTCAATTCCTTACTAGTTCATGAACACATGCCTCTTTGATTACTTGATGTGTGGGCTTCTTCACAGGGTAGTTCACAACACGGCAGCTGGCTTCATCAGCTGATAGACAAAAGAGAGTGCAAGTGAGGGAGTTATAGCATTTTGTGACCTAACCTTGGAAGTCATGTTGTATTAGTCTCATCATACCCTGTTAGAATCAAGTCACTAGATCTTAAGGTGGGAGAACTAAGGTGGGAGAATTATATAGGAGACACATCACTGGGGGACATTTCAGAGGTTGCCCACAATAGTCTATGACTGCCAGTTAAAAGTGAAAAGAAGTGCAAGTTTTTTTTTGTTTTTTTTTAATGTGAATTTTCTTTTTCTTTTTCTTTCTTTCTTTTTTTTTTTTTTTATTGTTGGGGATTCATTGAGGGTACAATAAGCCAGGTTACACTGATTGCAATTGTTAGGTAAAGTCCCTCTTCCAATCACGTCTTGCCCCAAGAAAGTGTGGCACACACGAAGGCCCCACCCCCCTCCCTCCTTCCCTCTTTCTGCTTTTCCTCCCCCCCACCCCTATAACCTTAATTGTCACTAATTGTCCTCATATCAAAATTGAGTACATAGGATTCATGCTTCTCCATTCTTGTGGTGCTTTACTAAGAATAATGTCTTCCACTTCCATCCAGGTTAATATGAAGGATGTAAAGTCTCCATTTTTTTTTAATGGCTGAATGTGCCGTTTTCTAAAATATTTAAAACTAAAAGTAG
>CAUYPK010126804.1:0-30518 GCA_963574355.1 Loris lydekkerianus | reverse complement strand
AAATCTACCATAGGCAGGCAACCTAAGACAGGGGCTATGTTTTTCCACCATACAAAAAACAAAAGAGGGCCCTGCCATGTGCCTGAGGCCTAGTGCCACTTCCCGAGCCTGACTAGAAGCAGATCCATCAAGCTACTTCCGTATAGCAACGACTCTGCAAGGCCCGGCCTGAAACTGCCTCTACCTAGATACAGCCAATGTGGTACCATGCCACTGGCCCAACCCTGTCACGCACCTCTTCCCCTGCCTTCTTTCCCCACCCCTTCTCCACAATAAAAAAATAAATAAATAAATAAAAAATAATTAAAAAAAAAAAAAATCCACCCTAGGCTGAAAGCAAGACCTCTGGGCACAGTTAGCCAAGTGGTGACTGCAAAGGAAAATTTTTTGACAAAAATTAAAAAGCCTTCTCCAGTAGACACATAGATGGCCAGAAAGCAAAACAGCTTTATTGCTAATGTGGAGCAAGTTTTAGTGATCTGGATAGAAGATCAAAGCAGCCACATTCCCTTATTTCTAACTTAAAAGTTACAGCCTTGACTTCAATTCTATAAAGACTGAGAAAGGTGAGAAAGCTGCAGAAGAAAAGTTTGAAATTAGCAGGGGTTGGTTCATGATGTTTAAGGAAAGAAACTGTCTCCATAGCAAAAGTACAAGGTGAAACCGCAAATGCTGATATAGAAGCTGCAACAAGTTGTCCCGAAAATCTAGCTAAGATAATAGACGACTGTGTCTACACTAAACAGCAAGTTTTCAGTGTAAATGAAAAGAACCTTCCATTGGAAGAAGGTGTCATCTAGGACTTCCTTAGCCAGAGATGAGAAGTCCCTGCCTGGCTTCAAAGCTTCAAAGGACAGGCTGACTTGCTTGTTAGGTGCTAAAGCAGCTAGTGACTTTAAATTGAAGCCAATGCTTTATCATTCTGAAAACCCTAAGGTTTTAAAAAATTATGCTAAATCTATACCGCTTATGTTCTCTAAATGGAACAAAAAAGCCTATGTGACAGCACCTCTGTTTATAGCATGGATTACTGAATATTTTAAGCACACTGTTGAGACCTACTACACAGAAAGAGAGCTTCCTTTAGAAATATTACTATTCATTGACAATGTATCTAGCCACCATAGAGCTCTGATGTACAAGGAAGATGAATGTGTTCACTCCTGCTAACACAGTATCTATTTTGTAGCCCCTGTATCAATGCGTAATTTCAACTTTGACTCTTTTTATTTAAGAAATACATTTTATAAGACTACAGTGGCCATAGATAGTGATTCTTTATGGATCTGGACAAAGTAAAGAATGCATCGCTGCATTCAAGGAAATGCAACAATGCCACAAGGAAATATCAACATTAATAGGAATTTGCAGAAAACTGATGCAAATCTCACCAATGACTGATGAGTTTTGTACTTTAGTGCTGGAAGTAAGTGCAGATGTGTTAGAAATAGTTAGAGAACTAGAGGTAGAAGGGAGCTTGAAGATGTGACTGAATTGCTACCATCTCATGAGAAAGCTTAGATGGGTGAGGAATTGCTTCTTATGGATGAGCAAAGAAAGTGGTTTCTTCAGATAGAAACTACTCCTGGTGAAGATGCTATGAACATTGTTGAAATGACAAAAAAGATTTTGAATAATACATGAACTTAGTTGATGAAGCAGCAGTGGGGTTTGAGATCGAGTCCAATTTTGAAAGAAGTTCTACAGTGGATAAAAATACTATCAAACAGCATCACATGCCACAGAGAAATCTATCATGAAAGGAAGAATTCATCGATGCAGCAAACTTCATTGTTTGTCTTATTTTGGGAAATTGCCACAGCCACGTCAACCTTCAGCAACAATGCCTCTGATTAGTCAGCAGCTATCAACATTGAGGCAAGACCCTCCACAGCAGAAAGATGATAACTCACCGAAGTCTCAGGTGATTGTTAACATTATTTGGCAAGGGGGCATTTTTTTAATTAAGCTATGTACATTGATGTTTTGGTTGTAATGCTATTGCACACTTAATAGACTACCGGGTAGTATAAACATACTTTTTACATGCATTGAGAAACCAAAATGTGTGTGGGATTCTCTTTATTGAAGTATTTGCTTCATTGAGGTGGTCTGGAATCAACCCATAATATCTACAAAGTATGTCTGTATTCATAGAAATTTAGCAAACAAACAATTGAGTGCTCGCCTTGTGAGGAGACTAAGATGAATAATGGAACAAAAAGCTAATATTTATTGAATGCTTTCTCTGTGCCAGATTTTTAAAAATATTCATTATTTTACTCAATGGTCACAATACCTCTGCAGAAGCTGATGTTCCAGATGAGAAAATTGAATTCTGGGGAAATTATGTGATTCAGCCAAGATAAAACCTAGTAAGTGACAGAGACAGAGACCCAGGGCTTTGTGGCTTCACTGTACCTCTTCCCTATGGATAAGCAGAGTCCCCAGCCTCAAAAATTCACTACATGGTGGCATCTGGGAGAAGTTATGTGCTAGCTATAATTCATTTGCCTTCACACCTCTGTCACTTGTCTGTTTACCTTTCTGTAGTTTTAAAAAATCACTAAAATGTTTTTTCCTGGGCGGTGCTTGTGGCTCAAAGGAGTAGGGTGCCGGCCCCATATGTCAGAGGTGGGGCCACATCTATGGTGCATCTTAGAATGGGTACAGGAGATTGCACTAATGTACACAGCTATGATTTAACAACAATAATAAAAAAAGTATAAAAATTAAAAAAAAATGTTTTTTCCTGGGCGGTGCCTGTGGCTCGAAGGAGTAGGACGCCGGCCCCATATGTCAGAGGTGGTGGGTTCAAACCCAGCCCCCCCCTTTTTTTTTTTGCAGTTTTGCCCGGGGCGGGGTTTGAACCCACCACCTCCTGCATATGGGACCAGAGCCCTACTCTTTTGAGCCACAGGCGACGCCCCTCCCTTTTTTAAATTTTCTTTTTTCTTAGCTCTCCATTTAGTGGTCCAAATAAACTCTTCTTTAGTTTTACTCAGGAAACCCAGATAGTTCTTTGTCACAAGGAAATGCGATTCTAAAAAGGGACTTAAACTAAAAGTACCATGAAAATATGTTTCTGAGGACCCAAATTGGATGTATGCATCCCTGGAAGATAGGTATTTTTCAAGAATTATAAAAAAAAATTTAAAAATCACCCTAACACATGTGGTCATCAATTAGTCAATGATGAGAATTAAAAAACAAACAAACAAAAAACAACACAACACTATCACAACAAAAAGAATAATTTACTCCCCTCCTTCCAAGGTTGGAAAGACATAAGTAAGGCTCAGATGAGATTGGAAACTAATCAGCAACCTTAAGATTGTTTGAAAGGGTCTGTTAATAAGGTGGGAAGCGCTCTTGGTACATGATAATAACTTCATTTCAGCAACCATACCTCAGCAAACATGCTTAAGTATACACACATACACAGACATATATACACCTCAGCAAACATACCTAAGCATATATATATATATATACATGCACACACACACACACACATATATATATATATATATACAAAGTATATATACAAATATGCACACACACACCCTTGAGCAAACATGCTTAAATCTGTCTCTATCTATCTATCATTAGTTTTTAATTATTATTATTATTATTTTTTGCAGTTTATGGCCGGGGCTGGGTTTGAACCTGCCACCTCCGGCATATGGGGCTGGCGCCCTACTCCTTTGAGCCACAGGCGCCGCCCACTATCATTAGTTTTTAAAGTAAAACCCAGTTCAGACCCCCTTTCATGGAGTTGCTGCCCGGGAGTCAGGACGGGCCCTGCTGAGCCCTCCCGGAAGGAGACCGAGTCAGGAGTCCCTCTCTACGTCTCTGTTTTCTTCCCCTCTTCAGATCTTCCTGCTGTAAGAAAATGGCAATTTTAAGCCGGAAGAAGAAATGCCTACCGAGCCAGGTAAGAGCCTGTTCAAGTTCTACGTGAAAAGACACAAACAAACAGGAAATTTTTTCCTCTCTATAAAGATCAGAAATAGTACACCCAGTGAGAGATGTAGATAGATAAATTTTATCTCAAAGGAGAGAGAAATGTACCAAAGCTATAGTACGATGAAAAGAGGACCAAAGTCAGAACCACAAGTTTCAATTTCATGTCCTCCTGTTAATTACCATAGGAAGCTGGGTGAATTTCTTAACCTGTCTGGACCTCGGGTTGTTTATCCAGGCAAAATTGAAAAATACTTGCTCCAAGTACCTCTCAGGATTGCTAATGATGATGACATTAAACAACATATGTGAAAGCCATCTGTGAAGGCTGAGTGGGATATACAATGTGTTATTGTTGTTATAGTTGATATTATTATTATTAGCTTCACGAGGCCTGATATGACTTGGTACTTGGTTACAACCTGTTTTGTTGTTTTAATAACATTCCCATAGCCAAGAGCTATAGTTTTGGAGCTCTCTGTGTTCAGGCTGGCATGTTACGTGAACCTGTTGAAAAATGATGGCTGATAACCAAAAAGAGGAATGTAAGAAATTTGTAGGCTGCTCACCTCCAGCCTGGATTTATAGCTCCTGCCTTGCTGGCCAGATTCTCTCTGAAGTTGTGACCCTTATATGTCAACAGAAGTCTCTGTGCTCAGAAAAGAAGAAAGGAGGTTTCTTAAACTCTTCTCATTAAAAATGGGTAAACGCACACCAAAATCCCAGAGGTGAGACAAGGCAGAGTTGCTCTGTATTTTCCAGAGAACCAGGGTGCACAGTTAGCCCTGTAGTTTGTTTTGGGGGGAGGGCAGAAGGGTGCTGGGGCGTTAGGAAGCCCTCTTCTCACAGATGCGTAGCCCAGGAGACATTGGCTTGACGGCCTGGTCTAGGCTGAGGTCGGAGCAGAAGTACAGGTTCTTGGGCCTTATGTATCCTCTGAGTTTTCACATTCTCCAGAGTATTCTCCCTAAAAGTCGATGCAGACTTCTTTCCCTGAAGCTGTTCCTGAAATTCCACAGAATGAGAATGCAACCTGTTTAGGCAGCAGGTGAGCTTCTGGGGTTGGACTTGGGTCCCTATCCTGAGAGAAGGAAACAGCACGTCTGGTCCCATGACCGTGGCCGAGTGTCGAGGAAACGTTGGTGTTGCAGCCTTTCCTTTTAGATTAACTTGTTGAACCATTCTGCGTGTCTTTCTTTCTCTTCCTCCTCTTTTTCCCCCCTCGTACTTACGTGGCATTTATGCTTCAGAATCTCATTCTTCTTTCTTCCCCCTTTATTTCTGTTACTCAGGAGAGATGTGTTAACTTCTTTGTGTCCTGTTTTCCTAATCTGTAAAATGAGAATGAGGATCTTCACTTACTAGAAGGGTGAGAAAGATTACATACCTGCTGGTCCTCCCTCCGTGCTTTTCCTGTCTTTCCCTTATTAGTTTACCTTTGAAATATTTTCCGTTTCTTCACTTTTTCTTTCCACTTTTCCATCTTTCCTTCCTCCTCTGCCTGTTCCTCTCTTGCTCTCTCCCGTCTGGCTTTGTGCTCACAGTAAGCCACCGTGGCACATTGCATTTTGTCATCCAGCCACCTCTCCTCTGCTGCTGTGCAAGCAACGTGCCTGCCGTGAAAAGGCCTTTCAGCACGGAGGGCAGACCTGCGTTCCCCTGTGCTCTCAGGCCAAGGTTGCTGAACCCTAGACTGTTATAGATGCAGAGTGTGATTTGATGGTCTAAATCTCTTCCCATGATCAACTGCAATTGGTGGCATTTTCTTTTCCAATGTAAACTAACCCAAGAGGAGGTAGGCTGGAAGTCTTAAACAAACCACTAGGATTACTTGGCGCTTGACGTATTCAGAAGGTCTTTCCTTTCTGAGAATGTAGCATGCAAGACACTTCGATTCCCAACATCAAGTCTAACTCCGGCCCTCTCAAAGCTGCCTCTCAGTGCCCAACTCTCTGGAGCTAGAAAACCTTGACCATATTTATGTACCTGAGGAAAAGATGGGGAATAGATTTAATTGAAACTTTTCAAACATTCAGGGAGTATCTTCCCTGCCAGGAACAGTATAACCTATTGAATTGGAGAGCGAGGCTTCATGGTTAAAGATGGCTTGGACCACTCAGCCTTTGTTCATCCTGTGGTCCTACCACATGCCAGGGGCTGAAGAAGGCTCCTAAGAACAATGGTGGATAACTGGTAGGAGAGAAAGCAGGTAACTAGACCGCTTCTTACCTTACCACAGGTAAACCTGACTTTTGGGGGGAGTGCTAGTGGTGGTGAACCTCTTCTCTACCTGCATTCGAGGTAAATCTAGGATTTGGGGGACATACTTATGGCGGTGTTGGCTGTCCCAGCCTGAGGTTATTGAAGGGGTAGGGCTTCCCAAAGAGAAACACCTGATTTGAATCCAAAGGGAGATGTGAAGAAGGTACTGGGCAGAGGGAGAGAGAATTTTTTCCCAGGGAAAAAGCAGTTTGTTTGCAGAACAGGAGATGTGACAGGGAGAACATTGTATGTGGGGGTTCACCTTCCATGTCCCAGGATTGATGAATGTGGAGCCAGGGATTGCCAGGGAGCAAGGAAGGGAAGTGGAGGCTGGGAAGCCTTGGCTGTCACGGGGAGGGGTTTGAACATTTTCTTGAAGGTATGAAAGAGTCCTTAAGGACTGTTAAACGGGAAGGGTACATGACCATGTATGTTACTTTAGGATCTTACTTACTTCCAGCTTCCATGGACCCATTGATTGTAAGAGAGCAAGACTGGGCTCAGAAGTCACAGGCAGGATAGTGGCTCTCAGCCTGGCTGCACCTGGAATCACCAAGGGAGCTGTAAAACGTATGGATGCCTCTGTTCCACCCACAGAGACTTGTATAATTTGTCTAGGATATAGTCTGGGCTTTGGAATTGTGAAAGCTTCTCAGGAGACCCTCATATGCAGCCAAGTCTGAGAACCCCTGATTTAAGAGACACAGAAATGGAGATACTAAAGGATCCGTAGGCTGGGTCATGTGCAGGCAGGACCACACTCTAGTGCTTCTTAAAAAAAAAAAAAAAAAGTGTTTTTTTTTTTCTAGAAGTAGTTAGGAGATCAATAGGTGGGATCTCAAGTAACTGCACAAAGCCTGAGTCTTTTCTTGATGGGAAGTAGCAAAGTGTCAAGGATGAACTGATCAGTGACAACTGGGGAAGGTGAGGTGGGCAGAGACTAACATCACGTACTAAGAATATGAGTTATTTCTGAAACTGCTCAACACCCCATCCCCACAGACCATGTTGTCTAAATTGGGCTTTGATTTTTCCTCCTTAAATTGATTGGGATTGAACAGAAATACTCTAAATAAACCACATAGCAAGTTTTATATTTAGCCTGCCAAACTATGGCTGATTCGTGAACAATCAAAACAATGACTATCACCAAAAAGCAGCTTTTATTTTAAACTTCAAAAAGGATTTATTTCGTTTCTTTCTTTTGTTTTTCCATGCATTGTTTTCCCGAGGTGAGTACAATGTGGTGTGTGGCACACTCCACATTTCCCCTTTCTGTTAGCCCTTCTAAGAACTGCTCAGCCTCAGAACACTGGGAACATTCAGGGCACATCCGAATACCATGGCGTTAACCCCTCCCTGCACAGAGGGCTCCGCTGTCTTCACAGCTGTGGCTTTGCTGGGAGCTGTGGGCTTCCAAAAACCCATCATGCCGACTGAGATGATGTGACTTAGGGGTTAAATGCAGTTTGCAATTTTCAAAAAAGGGGGCTTGATCTGTTAAAATAGGCTCCTGAAGAACACGTGAGTCTGAAATGGTTTGCAACATTGGAGAAGGTGGGAGTGCAAGCTCTAAGGCCCTCAAAAACTCAGATTTGGGGCTGGAATCAGGAGAAAGACTCTCCTGGGGTTTCCATGACTCTCATCAACGTGTAAGCCTTCCTGTTGAAATCCCTGACAGTATCTTTGACAGCATGTTATTATCTTACAATAAAGCCTGTCCCCAACCCCCCTGGTCCTGCTGCCTCCTCTAGTTTCTAAGAAGGTGTCAAACAGTTAACTGTGGGGGATGGATAGTTAAAACGCAGATTCTCAAAGTTCCTGGTGACTTGACTCTTTCAGGGGTCTGAGATCACACTCTCTCATTTTATTTTATTTTACTTTTTCATTTTCACTGGAGTTGAATTAACAACAAGAGAACGCCTCCAGGTTTACAGTTGTACGGCTTATTGTGTACATATCCTATAAAACTGAAAACCATATGGAGAATCCTGCTTTCTTGGCTTTTTTTGTGTGTGTACCAGGAAGTAGTAAAATGTTTTGAGATGCTATTAAGTCCTTAAGTTACAAAATCAAGATTCCACCTTAAAAAATTTTCCATACTGTACGTCGCTGTACAGCCTGGGGCGCTGACTGCCTGCCAAATATCTATCAGAGAGTGATTTATGATATATGATACGGTCCCCAGCCCAAGCGGAGACTGCGTAGTTGAAACACGAGAAAGGGGAGGCCTTGCTTTCTTGAAACCATGATGACTGGTTTCTGTTTGGTTTTTCCAAGAGGACACACAGTACAAAACGTGCCACATTCTACAACACCAAAACTTATGTAAGAAGCAGAACACGATTCAGCTAAAAACACTTGATTTCTCTTCGCCGTTCGTTAACCGATGGCTGTTTGCTTTTTCCTCCCCATCCCCACCTCCCCCTTGCGTCGCCTCGACTGAGTTCTGAAATAGAATCAAACAGCTCTGTTCTGGCAATTAAAATATTTTAAAATGAAATCTCAACTCCATGTTTTAAATATTTCATGTGCTTTCCGTTCTACTCTGACTAAGAATGTATTGTGATTTCTGGTGTTTTCTGTTCTGCAGACGTTTCCTTTGCAGCTGTGAAGGAGTACATCTCCCATATGGCTTTTAGGACACTCGGCAGCACGCTCAGATACAGCAATATGGACCAAAAGAGGAAAAGTAGAAAAAAAATGCAACCATTTCTCCTTCATATCAAAACCTCTGTGGCTTGTAACTTGGCATTCTCAGTTACTACTGTACAAAGGATGGTGTGATTATTTGGCTTCAAAAATACTACTAGTCGTGATATCACTACAGGTTGTTTTAATAGTCTATTGGTGAATGCTGAGCGTTTTTATTGCTGCAAACATTTGCTCTTTTGTACATATAAAAGAAGCTGTGCTCACTGAAGAAAATTCACGTAGTACAGAGCAGTCCATTAAAGACAGTGCACAATGACCCAACTGGTTTTCCAAGTTACCTGATTTCATTTTTTTCATGTCATTACATATTCTTTTGAAAATGTGATTTCTAATTTATAATAATATCACCACGTACTTGTTTCCTTATCATAAGACCTTTAGAGTATTTATATCTATCTATCTGTATATGTTTTTTGAGACGGATTTTCCCTACATCACCCTCAGTAGAGTTCTGTGGCATCACAGCTTATAGCAACCTCAAACTTTTGGGCTTAAGCAATTTTCTTACCTCAGCCTCCCATGTAGCTGGGACTACACGCGCTCACCACAATGCCTGACTGGCTATTTTGTTGTTGTTGTTGTTGTTGTTGCAGTTGTCATTGTTGTTTAGTAGGCCCTTGGCTGGGCTTGAACCCACCAGCCTCGGTGTATGTGGCTAGTGCTCTAACCACTGAGCTATAGGCACTGAGCCAAGTATTTATATTTTTAATGGAAATAGTATGAACAGTAATGTGATAACCGCATATGGATCTTCAACCACATTTCTGTTTATTTCATTTGGATAAATATTCCATAACTGGCAGTGTTAGCTCAAAAAATATGAACCTATTTTGATAATCTTGTTACATATTTCATATTGGTTTAAAAGTCTATACTGTATGTTACTGTCACCACTACATATATTTCTTTACTCTGGTAGTTGGTAGTTTCTTAAATCTTTGCCAATTCAATATATATATATGAAATTTAAAAATTAGCTTTAACCAGTATCATCTTAATTATTAAAACAAAATATTTTTGCTTAGTATATATTTCATTAAATTCTGATCTTTCACTGGCCTGGTTTAATAAGCTTTCCCCAAACTCAAGTTCTGTATAATAGAAATTTCTTTTGAGACCTCTGTGTACATACATTTCCTTATAATTATGTAGGAATTAGTTTTTGATTAGGGCAGCTGAGTCCAGAATGGAAATCTGACCAGAATCTGAAAATGTGGTTTTAAAACTGAGGGTGTCTTGTACTCAGATGTCGGTGTCACTCAGGATCTCACCAGTGTTCCCAGCACAAGCTGGTCTTCTGTGAGGACAGTGGAAGTCCAGCCTTTCGGGTAGTTTTCCCTGACAGGTGGGTGTTGACCGAGGTGTAATGGGGTCTACTGCCTTTTTTCTTGATTCAGCTCATAAATTTGTAACCCATCTTAAAATTAGGATGATTTCGATAAGGCATTTTTTTGATCATGTTTATCTGGTTTATCTCAAAATTATTTCTATAAAAGGCCTCCATGACTTGTTTTCATGTACTGGGGTTATTGCTAGTTTGTCCTAATACTTTGCTGGGAGAGTGAAAGGCCTGGGTAAAAGCCAGTTCTACAAACGCCTCTCCAATTTCCCCCAGTTTTTTATTTTCCAAGTTCTGATTTAGTGAGCATCTATTACATGCCAGATACATTTCACACTTGGTCTCATTAAAAGTTCCTTATAATCCAACAGAGTTTGGATAGTGATGCATTGTCACAGGTAAAATAACCTCTGTGAAGTCAGGTCATTTGCCCAGGGGTGTAGAGATTATAAACAATATTTGATAACTATGCAGAGGTTCAAAGTTCCCATTTAGTATATGGTTCCCATTATACAGAGACTGTAAGAATAGACATATCAAGAACTCTCTGGGTAACTGTTGAGTGACTAAAAAAGACAACTGAGAATCTTTTAATTATTTACATGCAGCAACACTGCTTTACCTACTCCGTGAAGAACACGTATCATAGTGTTCCAAAGTCATTTTACAAACTTTTTGCTTTAGATTAATCATTAGTGAGAGACTCCCACATTTCTCAGATCATGTGCAAACCTTGAAAGAATTGCAGACCTTTACCCAGGGACCTCAGACTATTGGATTTATCCTACAGCTTTGGTTGAGCCCCTTGCATTTCTATCCATATATGTCTTGCAAATTCCTTTTACTTTATGGCTCAGTAGCAAGGCATTTACCCTCTGAGCAGTCCTGTCCAGGTGTGCCCATAAAAACAAGGGTTGATCATTTATGGAAGCCGACCATGGAATATGCCAAAGGTGCTTTGAGGACATGCATTTAGTATCCACTGTTAGAAACCTGTATTTCAACTTCCCCAGGGCTTACTAAAGATCAGGCTTCCTAGCTTCTTCAGCCACTGCAAGTTCAGATAACTTGTTACTATTTTTGAATATAAATGGACCTTATTAGGCGTTAAAAAAGAACTGCCCAAAGGTTTTTTCCCCTTTCTCATTTTGGTGTTTGGATTGTCAACGGAAGTCTTGAGCTTTGAGACTTGGCAAGGCAATGCCTTCAAACAAACATCCTGTGGACAAAATTGTTAGGCCCGGCACTCGGTGTTCCAGGATGATTGACAGGAAGCAGTGTGTGCCGTGAGGAGGGAGGACAGACTCCCTCAGAGCAGGGTGGCTTCCAGTTCCCCCACACAATAGCCAGGCTCCCAAGGAGCCTCACACCTTCTTTTTCCCATCTGCTGGAGTAGAAGCTTAAATGCTTGATCATGGTGGTAGTCTGAGAGCTTGTGGGCTGGCGGGGAGGTGTAAGGAACTCTGGTACTCAATGCAGCAATTACGAACAACCTTTTGGGATAGAAACTTGTAGATACGCAGATATCTGGGGTGACGGCTTGAATCGGATGGGGCCAAAAAGGAGCTATCCGAAGAAATTGTGTCCAAAGTTAACACTGGTCACTCTGGGGACCAGGGCTGGACAAGGTGAGCAGAAGTGAGGAGAGATCTGGAAGAGGAAGTAAAATGAAACTCACAAGTAATAGAAGATAGACATTTAAAAAATTCCAGCTATGTGCCAGGATTTTGCCTATGTTTTTGCATTTGGTTGGTCCTGTTGCAGGTTTTGGAGGCAGGTATTACATTACTGCTCCTGGACGGTTAAAGTGAGGCTTCAGGACAATGAAGTTGTCCAACATGACGAAGTTAGACCATGGCAACACTGCTAGTGGAGTTCCTTTCAATCTTTCAGTCCCCCAAACCCATGCATTTTATTCTATCACACTTTTCCCCAAATTTGTCTAAGTCCCATGTTTTTTCTCCGCTTCAGTACTGGTGGGGAAAATACGCAGAAGAGAATTTATCTCTCCACCTTAAATCTACAACTTTTAATTTGTATCTTTCACTCCTGTCTTCCAGCCTCTCCCTGCTCTCTGACTCATCAGGTATTTCATATCTCCAGGTCTTTACCATGTTACTTCTTGCTCTATAACAACTTTTTATTCACCCTAATACAATTTACCGCTCACGCTTCAAAGTACGATTCAAACGCCAATTTCACTGAAGGGCTCATGTACCTCCCTATCTCTCTCTTCTTCCAAGTAGGATCAATACTACAACACTAGTAGATTGGTACTTTTAACACTAGTCTTACAGTAATTTGTATCTTCTTCTGTTATAATTATCACCTTATTAGGAATCTGAGTATCCTTAATTGTTACTAAACCGTAAGTAACAACAAAAAAAATTTAAACACCTTAAAATTCAGACCTATCTTTTGAATGACTTGGTCGTGCTCCACGTAGATAACTATTAGGCTTCAATACTAATATTCATAGACAGAGAGCTGTTTCTCCCTCCATCTCCAGAGTCCCTAATCAGTTCCTTGCCTGATTTTATGAATGAATATAAAGAGAAAGAGAGAGCAGGGACCCTGGGGGAGCCAGAGAGAAGGACTCCTTGGATAATTCCCTCCTTCCCTCCCTCCGTCCCTCCCTTCCTTCCTTTTTTGCATAAATAATTACTGAGTATCACTTATGAGTTTGATGCCAGGATATAATGGTGAGAAGAATCTGTACATTTTTCTGCCCCTATGCAGCTAGAGTTCATTGAGGAAGGCAAAAGTTAACAAATACAACACATAAAGCATGCAACTGTACAGTGACATAAAAAAAGCCAAGGTACGACATAAACACAATTCTGACGGACCTGACCTCGTCAGAGGACAGGAGAGTGGTGTTTGGCAGTCTAAAGTGAGCTTTCGAGGAAAGGAGTTAAATCCACCCGTGACATACACCTATGTGTGATCACACATGGTATATGTTCTGTACCATTTTCTGTTAAGTAAATCTCTTTCCCTCTTTGTAGCAAGACTAACTGCTGTTTCATCTATTCTTAAAGTTGCTGAGAATGGAGGGCAAAAGGGGGGTGGGGTGGCAGAGATAGTGGAGGTGGCAGGATAGGCTGCTCAGGATTATTCCATGAACCAAAATCCTTAGAGGTACTTCATTCAAGTTTTCATGGATTGTAATCCTACCCATAAATGGGGCTCCATGCCTCATCTGGGTGTGTGCATCTTACAAGGAACTTATGATTTGGAGAGGCCTAGTGGCTACAGTGGGAGCCACTCTGACACTGGAGCAGAGAGGACATCCTCAAGACATTAAAAGCCAGCCTGCTGTTTACCTGCATGATTTGGAAAGCCATGAAGTGATGCAACCATACAGTCACATGCAGCGTGAAGCCTCTGTGAGGAGCAGGCTGCCTGCCGGACTCCCGTCTCCCTCCTCCCTCTCTTCTTTTCTTCTTCCGAAAGGCTGATTTTGGTGAATTGTAGGGACAAAATTGGGGAAACTATCTTGGATCTTGTATTGTCTTTGGTATTTGGGATGGCCGTGACACATCTAGATTTGTAAAAGTTTATATTCCCAGTATTTCTGTTCAGAAAACAGTCAAAATTCCATACCTTGTCATTCAAAACTCTATACCCCTGGTTCTGACCTCCTCCCCAGCCCCATCTCCTCTGACTTCTGCCCCAGGCAAGCTGGTCTCCTTGTTTGTGGAATAGTCCTTCTTCCTTTGTTCCTGTTAAATCTCCCAGGGCCACCTACCTACTGCTCATGCACTCCAGATTATTCACCTACCTCCAGTCTAATACCAATTTAAAAAATTTTCAGATTAATATGAGGATACATGTAATTAGGTTACACTGTTTGTATTTGTAAGGTAAAGTCCAAGTTGTAATTGTGACCTCCATCCAGAAGATGTGCTATTTTCCCGTAAACTGTACCTGTTAGGTGGGAACTTACTAAACTTCCTCCCTCTTCCCCACTTCTTGAATTTGAGTTTTTTCTCTCATGTGTGAATGTTGTTATTAATCTACAAGTTTCAGCTTAGTGTGGAGTACATGGGATGCTTGTTTTCTCATTCTTGTGTTACTTTACTTAGGTGGGTATTCTTCAATTCCATCCAAATTATAACAAAAGATACAAAATCTCCATCTTTTTATGGCTGAAGTATATTCCTCTATATATATATACACACACATATATATCTTATATATGTATCTGTGTGTATATATATATATATATGTATCTCTCTTTGTGGGTATATATATATCTATATATGTATGTATGCATTCATACACCCCTCTACCCCCACAGTTTATTAATCTGTTCTTATGTCAAAGGGCACTTGACACAGATGTTGTTTCTACATCTATGGGATTGTGAATTGAGCTGCTATGAACATTTATGTGCACATGCCCTTGTGATAAAAGGCTCTACCTAGATTTTAGTGCCCCCTCTCCCCTGAACTCATAGCACTTTCAGCTTATTTGGTGATGTTCTCTGTGTGAGTTTGGGGAAAAGCTTGTTTTGTCACATTGTACTGCTGTGGAACTCATGCTGTTATTTTATTTTTCCACTCTCTAGTCCCAATGTCTCCTGATCTTCGTAAGAACTCAGGACCTTGTCTTTTATTTTTTTTATCACTGGCTATTTGAAACACTGCATTATCTGAGCAAATCATGTGTTTTTAATAAATCACTTGTTTATTTATTGAAGGGATTATTTTTCTTACTTAAAGTATCAGATGAAGGGGTTAAAGAAGAGAGAAATAATACCTATTGATTAGGTATCATTTATTAGGCACCTAATCCTTTCCCAGACTTGGCAAATTAATTATTTTTATAATCCATTTTATAGATAAAGACATTTCGCTTAGAAGTTTTGTGCTGTTTGCCTCGGATCATACAGAGTATGTGTCAAGGCTTGATTATCTTTTTTCTCCCACAAAAATGCCTTCATTGAAATATTCATGAAACAATGGTCATTGAGTACCATTATGTGTCAGGTAGTGGAGAAACAATGATGGGTAAACATCTACTCAGCCCTTATTTTCATGGTAGTGAGGCGAGTGGGAAAATACATGCAAACCAATGACCCTAGTAAATGAAAGGCTGCAAATGTGGAAATGCTACGATGCAGGGATCCACCTACTAAGAGAGTAAATATGTGATCTACTTGGAGAAGGAAGGAAAAACTTCTTGTTGAAATCATGCTTGAACTGGATATGTAGGATGACGATGAGTTAACCAAGAGTGAAGTGGGAAGGAAAACCACATCCTGAGAGAGATCAGAGGGTGCAAAGGCCCTGTGGCAGAGAAAAGCATGCTAGGTAAGAAAGAATGAAAGATTTCAGTGTGTGTGTGTGTGTGAGAGAGAGAGAGAGAGAGAAAGAGAGAGAGAGAGAGAGAGAGAGAGAGATATGAGGCATGAGGCTAGAGATATAAGGCTTTCAATTTGTTTTTGCTTTTATCTCAAAAACAGTGAATCCATTCAAGAGTTTTTGGCATGTGAATGACATAATTACTCAGGCACAACATGATGAGCAGACAGAGGGTGGATGAGAGTGAGCCAGGCGGAAGGCTATTGTAGTGGTCCACTAATCCACATCAATAGTGGTGGGGGTGAAATAGAGTTAGAAAGATGTTCAGGTGTCTCAAGTGAAAGGACTTGTGGATGGATTGGTTATGGGGGTTAAGGAAGCTGACACAGACCATGCTGAGTTTTTGCCTGAAAAGCCTGCTTAAAGGTGAGGCCATTATTTGTACAGGGAACTATGAAAGGGGATAGGATTTGAGGTGAAAGTTTATAACACTTGCTATAACATAGCAAGATATATGTTGAATGTCCAAAAAGAGATGCTAATTTCTATACCTCTGCCTGGAATTTAAATGAGAGGTCTGTTCTGGAGATAGGAATTTATGCAAATCTACACAGAGGTCATTATCCAAGTCATGTACATGTGTGAGGCGGCCAGAGGGGAATTGATCCATGGGGTAGTGGCTCTGAGCCAGGAACTGCGGGGAGACTGAGGACATACCTCAGTGATACTCAGGCACTGGATTAATGAGGCTCTCACTTCAGTGCTCTGAATTTGGACTTGTCAGGTTCCATAGCCCACAGTGTTTCGGTGACATCATCCTTTGAGAAAGCAGAGGCTAAAAGCTAATGTGCATGGGAGTTCACACTGTAATTTTGACACCTAAGATTTTATTATTTTCATTATCATTTTATTATTATTATTATTATCATTTGCGTGTGGTTTTCTGACACTGTTTTGACAGACTGTTGTTGAGATTGAGAAACAGTAGTGCATATTATTTTGGCAATTATGCTCATTATCTTACAGCGTGTGTGAGTTTAGGAAATATAAACTTTTTACTTTGCAAACAGGAAAACAGAGGTTCAGACTGGGATGGGGGGTTGGGTTTGAGTGAGATTACCAGAGGCCCCAAAACAAAAATTAATATTCCCAATATCTCAACTCCCAGAGCACTTTCTGTGCCTCTGAAACATGCTGTCATGACCTAGCTGTGCTTTGATTTTTTTTCCCCAGTAAGGTTAAAAAGAGTGACAAGAAAGGAAGTTGGGGTTGCTATCCCAGAGGGACCCTAGTGTGTCCAAGTGCCCTAGACTGGACCTCCTTTACCATAGTCATTATTTATACCCAAAACATCGGGATCAATCATCACATTGCAGAATAAAACTAGTGAAGGTGAAAGTAGCAAATTGTTTCCATTCCAACAATGGAATGGAAATAAACCACAACATGACTAGTTTTGTGGATATTGAGAAGAAAAATTTTCAAAAGCAAATATTGACCTAAAGAAACTTTCAGGAGTCAGTGAATTCCCAAAATAATCCATGTTCAAGTAAGATGCAATTTTTAAAAAGTTATTAAATTGAATAATAAGCAGCATTTCCATTAGTGTAGGAGGGGACATGGGGAAGGAGGTTGCCTCCCAGAACTCAGACACCCCTTCCCTGCAAGATAACAATTGTTACTAGTTTAAATTTTTTTTTTTTTTTTGAGACAAAGCCTCAAGCTGTTGCCCTGGGTAGAGTGCCGTGGCACCACAGCTCACAGTAACCTCCAACTCCTGGGCTCAAGCAAGTCTCCTGCCTTCACCTCACAAGTAGCTGGGACTACAGCCGCCCGCCACAACGCCCGGCTATTTTTTGGTTGCAGCCATCATTGTTGTTTGGCAGGCCCAGGCTGGTTTGAACCCACCACCTCAGGTGTATCTGGCTGGTGCCTTAGCCGCTTGAACCACAGGCGCTGAGCCACTAGTATGATTTTTATTTATTTATTTCTTCTTTATTGCATTTCTTATTTTTATTTGCTTTTCGAAAGGTATATGTTTCTGTGTATGTGTCTGTTTTTTAATACAAATGGTCGCTTGTGATGCTTGGCACTTTTTGCCTTGCTTGTTCATCAGGATGTAAATCTATATCTGTGTGTAGAGACCTGCTTAGTTCTTTTTAATTCCTTCAGGATATTCCACTGGAAGTGTTCCATAACTTTGTGAACCAATCTCTTACCAGCAGATATTTAGGCTATTTCCAATCTTTGGCTATTAAAACAGTGGTGAAAAGAATATTCATGTATAATCTTCTTGACACATATATGAATACACCTGTAGGAGAAATGTCTAGACATGTGGTTGATGGGTCAAAGGGCATAGATACATTTACATTTTTGATAGGTATTAGAAATAGCCCTTTAAAGATATTGAACCAATTGTTACTCTTATGAAAACTGTTTGAGAGTGATTGTTTTCCCCAACTACTTGTCAAATTATTTTATCATTTCACTAAATTGTGGACTGTTTTTTAAATCTGATTAGTCTCAAAGTCTTTCTTGCTCAAGAATCAAAAGCCTTTTGGTCAGGGTGGTCCTCACTGAGAAGGTGATATGTGATTGTACCCAGGATGGTGTTGGAAAATTAGCCCAGCCAATATCTGGGAGAAAAACCTTCCAAGCAGAGGCTACAGGTGGAGTGAAAGCCCTGAGGTGAGAGTGTGCTTGAGAAGTGCAGGGTGGCTGGAGAGGTGAGGTGGGAGGGGAGGAAGGGGGAGGACATGAGATAGACAAAGCCTTGCAGGTTGTTCCTTCCCTGAGAGTGAGATGGGGAAGTGCGGCAAGGTTTTGAGTGGAAGAAGAACATGATGTCAGATATATTTTTAAAAGTGTGACTTTTAAAAATAAAATAAATAAAAATGATGACAGAATTCCCTGAAAGTCTGAGGCATGAGACGTCAGAGAAAAAGAGGAGTTAAGAATGACTCTAAGATTTTTGGCATGAGTTACTACCAGTGATATGGTGGAGCTCACAGAGATAGCACAATTTTGGGAGCGTACTAGAAGTTCACTTTTAATATGTATATGTAATATATATTAATATATGTTAAAGTGATTAGTACTAGAAGTTCACTTTTAATATATATTAAATAAATATATATATTATTTATATATTAAATAAATATATATAAATATATATTAAAAGTGAACTTCTAGTACTAATCACTTTAATATATATATTAAAAGTGAACTATTATATATATATATATAAAATTAAAAGTGAACAGAGTTTCATTATGTCGCCCTCAGTAGAGTGCCGTGGTGTTACAGCTCACCGCAATCTCAAACTCTTGGGCTTAAGTGATTCTCTTGTCTCAGCCTCCCAAGTATCTGGGACTATAGGCATCTGCCACATAGTTGTGTTGGTTGGAGTTGTCATTGGTTTTTGGCAGGCTTGAACTGGGTTTGAACCTGCCAGCCCAGACGCATATGGCCAGCACAGTAACAGCTGAGCTACAGGCGCTGAGCCACTTTTAATATGTTTTATTATAAATATCTATTGGGTATCTATGGGATTGCAACTACGAAGCAGGTAAATGAGCCTGGAGCTATGGAGAGTAGAGAAAGAGAGAGAGAAATTAGGATCGCAGGAGGAAAAGCAAGATTACATATTAAACCTCACTTCATACTCACGGTCATAGGCAATACTAGCTTCAGTTTACAGATGGGGCACATAGCTTCTACATTCCAGGATTTGTCAAGACCTGCTGGTTACAGCTGGGGACACAACAGATGTTGGAGAGACAGTATATACTATGGCTGTGAGACCCCCAAGGCCTGTGAACCCTTCTGAGATGACAGCATTACTTGCAGAAGGCTCTTCATATGGAAGGAGAAGTCTGGGTTATAACAGATTACCCTTGTGCTGGTCTATTTTGTAGTACCTAATTTTTTTCTTTCCTAATGATGTTCTGTTGTCATACTAAAGGGGGACTCTCAGTTTATTTCTGATATCTTGAGATACTTTATTTTTTCAGTGGTTACATTACTGGTGATTCTACAACTAATCCAAATCCTCTGCCCTCGGGTGTCAGAAGATTCTGTGACAGAGTCCCTCTTAGACCACTACAACCAAAGATAACTGAGAAGGGGAGACCTGTGCTTTTGAAATGTAACTCACAGCACTTGATAAAGTACCAGTATTTTCTAAAGTGACTCATTATCACTTGTTTTGTATTTTTAATTTGGTGTTTGGACTTCTTTTTTGACTTTTTCTTTTATCCCTCGTGCCACTGAAATAACTCTGTAGTGGTTAAGAATTGACGTGTTTAAGTCCAGTTAACCCCATCAATTCTTCCCTGTCTGTGTTGAGTCAAGGTATGTAAGCTTTGTTTTTGCTAATCTTATAATGGACATAACCATAGCATTTGCCTCACAGAGGAGTGTTAAGGGAAATAATAAATGTAAATTCTTTGTACCATTTCTTGCACAGAGCAGCAAACAAGAAATAATTATTATACGTAGTCTTAAGGTAGACTGTATTCATAAGACATTTATAAACAGTTTATGTAAGAATGATATTTGCAAGGATATTATATTTTATTATTTTTTAAGATATTACGTTTATACTGAAAAACTTTATATGATACAGGGCAAGGCAAGGTGGCGCACACTTGTAATCATAACACTTTGGAAGGTTAAGTTGAAGATCAGCCTAAGCAAGAGTGCGATCTCCACTAGGAGTAGAAAAATTAGTCAGGCATTGTGGTGGGTGCCTGTATTCCTGGCTACTCTGGAAGCTGAGACAGAAGGATTATTTGAGCCCAGGAGTATGAGGCCGCTGTGAGCTAGGCTGTAGGGTAGCAGAGTGAGGCTAAGTCTCAAAACAAAACAAAATAAAACTTTATATCATATAGAATAGCAGCTTATAAAGATTTTTAGCAACAGCACTTTTTTCAAATGAAATTTCAAACCATCTCAATTTATAAAATATATATACATAATATCAAAATGCTTTTAAAATATGAAATTATTATAAAAAAATCATTGCAAGGCGGTGCCTGTGGCTCAAAGGAGTAGGGCGCCAGCCCCATATGCCAGAGGTGGCGGGTTCAAACCCAGCCCCAGCCAAAAAAAAAAAAAAAGCTGCAAAAAAAAAAAATCATCGCACACAATTTTTAAGTCAGTTAATGAAAAGTATGGACTTGTGGTGAACATGAAGACTTTAATCAGGAGTCAAATGATAGTGCTAGTCTCATACCTACTTCAGCATCCAATTTATGTCTAGCTTTCATTTTGGGTGCAACATATCAAGGATATTTTGATTCACACAGATGAGTAGTTGCAGACTGTAACTTTAAAAAAAAGTAAACCTCACCTTATATTTCTTAAGATATATTTCAAATAAACTGAGCTAGAAGTCTGAAAGAAGAGTAGTAAGAACATTTTATTTCAACATTTTAATATAAATAATTTGAGCAGAAGAGTCACTCATATTTACTGTTGATTAAAAAAAGATCCAGACTTTCAATAGACTAAATCATTTACATATAGCATATATAAGACTTGTCTTATAATCAGAAGTTTTAAAAAAATACAACTTTGTTTTTCTCTAACTGGACTTATTGTGTATTTTAAGTCCCCTGTTACCCCAAGAGGCTTGAAGCAAATTTCAAACAATTCAGGGTCTTCTCTCCTCCCCAGGGGGCGCTGTGTTTGCCCCCTGCATGCCACTTAGTAGGAGCAGCTCCCGAGTTACAAACACCCAACTAAAATGAGACTTGCACTTATGAACAGACGCTATGAACAGGTAATGAGTAAACATACCTGTTCCAACTTACATACAAATTCAACTTAAGAGCAAACCTATAGAACCTTTCTCATTCTTAACTCAGGAACTGCCTGTACTCAGGGTAGGGACAGAACATCTGGTCCACCATTGCCAAACCTTCGGGCTGGCTCCCTGAAATCTGGGTGTCCTTATCTGGCTGGCAGCTTCTTGTTCACTCAACTTCTTCCCCTATTTTCTCTCTTCCTCCCCCTCCCTTCACTCATGTCTTCATATCCTTCTATGGCAAATGCAACACAATTTGTTCAAGTTACCACTTCTGCATCAGGATACAGGCGTGTGGGCGTTCCTAGGCCCTCTTGCCAGTCTGTTTGTAGTTTATCTTCCTGCTCTTGCCCTGATGGGTGTTAGAGGCAGGCGGGTCCTTTGATGCTCTGGGCCCCATTCAGGAAAGGGACAGCAAGTGTCCTCTGCTGTCTAAACCTATCTGGGGATTTCTAGCTCCCTATCCTCTCTGAAGTTCAGTCTGGGGGTTGGTATAGGGATCCTAGCCGCCCGCATGAGCATCAGCTCGTAACCTCATCTCTGACGTTTATCTTTTTCTCTTGCCAGGGTTCCCTTTTAATGTGAGTGAATCCTGGGCAGGTGGTCTTAGAGGATATATGCTTGTAGAGTATACTTACCCAGGTGAGTAAATATGCAGAAAAAATTTATAGCAGTTCAAGTCTATGCACAAAAATGGAAAGAGAAACTTTTTCTCAAGATCTGACAAAAGAACTAAAAATCTGTCATCACATATATTATGTATGTTCCTGGTTTCCAGAAGTTTAAAATTGGTGGACTAATTTACAAAACAACTCTTATTCTGGCCCCAAATACCTGCTTCTGCCTTGGTGTCTACCATTGATACCACTGTTCCTCAGTTGCTCAGGGCCAAAATTTTTATGCCGTCCTTATTTTCCCTCTGTCCCTCACTTTTTGCATCCATCGCAAATGTGGTTGCCAATGCATTCCTTGAACCCAAACACTGGGACTCCTCAGAGTCTAATCCACCATCATCTCTCTTTAGGACGGGGATAGCTTCTTAGTCACCTTCCCACTGTGCTTTCGCCAGGCCCACATTATACAGAGAGTGAGAACAATCCTTTATACATGTAAATCAAATCATATCACTCCTCTGTTTAAATTTTTGTCACAGCTTACATGATGGAGCTCCTGTTAACTTCCGTGACCTTTCCTGCCCCTTCTCTTCCATAATCTACATACGGAGTCCTTCTTGTTTATGCACTTGCCAAACTCATCCCTACCAGCTCCCCACATAGAACGTTCGGTCCCCTTGGTATTTGAAGAGGTAACATCTTCTCAACATCTGAGTTCAAGTATTACTTTTTCCAAGAGCCTTTCTTGACTACCTCCATTGAAACAGTCAAAGCTCTGGCCCCCACTGCCAGAGCACTATCCCTGCACCCTGCTTTATTCCCTGCCTTCCTTCTATAAGTACTTAGTGAATTCCATGCATGTCTTATTCTGTCCTGGGCAATAGAATAGTAAAATAAAAGAATTCTCCTTCCCTGTTTCATGGCGTTTATGTTTTAGTTGAGGAGACAGGCAATGAACAAATACATCCTAAACAAATAGTCTCTCAGGTAGTGGTGTTGTGGAGAATAATAATTTGGGAAATAAATAAAAAAGTGGACAGGAGGTGGGAGATTGCTATTTTTAAATAGCATGGTAGGCCTCCCTGAGCAAAGACCCAAAGCAGGTGAGAGAGAGACCTGATTTCTGGCAAAGGGCGGAGATCCTAGAATATCCCAAATGTAAAAGTGCAGAGGCAGCAGCATGCTTTGGGTTGTGGCTGGGGTGGAGTGAGCAAGGAGGACGAGTTATAGAAGGGGAATTTAGGAAGGGGAAGGGGGAGGTGTGGGCTGGCTCTTGCTGGTCATCAAGAGGGTGTAGCTTTTCTGCAGATAACATGAGACATTATTGGAAGAGTTTGAGAGAAATGACCTGATATGGTTTCAAAAGGGTCGTTTGGACTGCTAGGTTGAGAATAGACTCTCATAGAGAAGGGCCTGATTAGGATGCACTGGCAGCAGTCCAAGTGAGAGATGACGGTGACTTCCACCAGAGGAAGGCAGTGGGGGTCATGAGAAGTGGTCACTCATGCTGAATGTGGGTGTGAGGTGGGAAGGAAGAGATCAGACAAGAAAGATGCTAGGCCACCTGAAAGATGGAGTTCTCCTAATGAGTTGGAGAAGACTGCAGAAGCAATGAGTATGGAAGGCAGGTGTGGGGCAGACCAAGACTTTGATTTTGGACATATTGTGGCTAAGATGGATGTTAAGGAGGCAGTTGGATACGTAAGCATGGGGTGTGTGTATGTGAACATGTGAATTTGCTTTTAATTAATTTCAATTTCAAATTAGTTTTAATTAATTATATTTAAAATTTGAATTTGTTTTTGAATAAGTTGTAAAATAAGACAAATAATTAAATGATTAATTAAATAAAATTTATAAGTAATTAAAATTTGTCTTAAAATAATTTAAGAAATATACTTGAAAATGAATTTGAATCCTATCTTTGTGGAATTCCTGAAGCAGTTCTAGAACTTGCATGGAACTCAGTGTTAAAACCTGGCATACTGGCTGGGCCTCTGTGACTCAAGCGGCTAAGGCGCCAGCCACATACACCTGAGCTGGCGGGTTTGAATCTAGCCCAGGTCCGCCAAACAACAATGACGGCTGCAACCAAAAAATAGCCGGGTGTTGTGGTGGGCACCTGTAGTCCCAGCTACTTGGGAGGCTGAGGCAAGAGAATCGCTTAAGCCCAGGAGTTGGAGGTTACTGTGAGCTGTGATGCCACGGCACTCTACCCAGGGTGACAGCTTGAGGATATATATTAACAAAAAAAAAAAAAAAAAAAGAAAGAAAAAAGAAAAAGAAAAATAAGAAAGAAAAAAAGAAAAACAAACCAGGCATATGGTTAATGTAAACAGTATTATTTAATACATTTGTCACAACCACTTTTTTTTAGGTGTGGTAGGGCAAGAAAAAACAAAAGGATTTACCAATCTGTGCCCTAAAGGGGCTTATCTAAGTGATACTTCCATTCTTTGGTATTGGATTCATTTTTTAGAAAAAGTATCTGAATTTGCCTTACATTGTTCAATATGCTGATGTGAACCATCATTTGCTGGCAGGTATGTGCACAGTGGGACAGATCACTCCCTCCCTCTCGGGGTCATATTGGCACAGCCCACTGTAGGGATTTTGTGTGTTGTGCAAGTTGTCATGATGAACTTTTTAAAAATAGTGTCACTGACACATATCCACTGAAATAAATTAACCTTCCTATCTTGACTGACTCAACGTTTTGAAAATAGCAAGTTTACATGGCAGTGACGATATGAGCAGGGCTGGGAAGGGGTGGGAGTGCACCAGGAAGGAGAAGGCAGCATCATAGGCCTTTTAATAGTTTTCAGCACAATAGTGGAGAGGTTATGAATACAAAACTAGATTTTTTTACCAGGCTGGGTTGGAATTCAAACTTTGTTGCTCTCTTGATGGGCAGGACTCAATTATAGTGGTAGAAGATACACTGGAGGAGAATTATAACTCTCTGTTGTCAGAAGCTAACGAGCTAATGCTTGCAAAATACTTAGAATAACTCTTTGCACTCAGCCAGCTCTCAATGAGTGGTAGTTATTACTGATAAAAACTAAAATGTTTCGTCTTTTGAAATATCAGGAGAGGGCAATGGAGAAACTCAGTGATATTTTTCTCTCATCTTTTTTGCATTCAATTTTTTTTTAAACAGCACAATATTTCCCCCCGGTTATGTTTTGAGAACATGGTTTTATAAGTTGTGGATTGCACTCAGCACGTCCGGAGAAGGCTTTTTATGAAACTGAGCCCGAGTCTAGAAACAGAGATGCACTTTTGAACAGAGATGATTTCAGACTGTCATATGCTTTTAATTGGTGAGCAGGGTGACCACCTAGCTTCAGATTTAAGCTGGCACGGATGGGCCTAGTGAAAATGAGCCTCCAGATCATTAAATCTTGCCGTTGAAATGTTTCTACTGCACACTTGAACAGTTGAACACACACATTTCATCTTTCTTGGCCATTATTTGGGCTTATTAAGCACTTCTGTAATACTTTTTCTCCAAGTTGGCTGCTTTTCATTAGTGGTGCCTCACATCACCCAATGTGAAATGTGAATATAATAGTCTATCCTTTACAGATAAGGAAACTGAGGAAAAAGTCAGCCCAGTGCTGTCTGGCCAAGGGCACCAGAAAATTCTGGCCTGGAACTCTTAACTGAACCCAGAATGTATCACTGTTGAGTCATGGTTGACTTGATCGAGGAGAATGTCCTCCCTAGAGGATTCAGAGCATTCAAATAAAAATAAAAATGATCCCCTCTTCTCTTCCTAAGGGTAAAACATACTTCGTAGAGTCATATGTGGTGGTCAGAAATATTGCTCGAAATCAAATCTGATCAAGTCGCTTTTCTGTGTAAAACCTTGTTGTGGCCCATCAGTACCCCAGGATAAAGTCCGTCTTCTTAACAGACACAGGTGGGCTTCTCCGTGCTGCTCCGCCTCCCACTGCCAGCCTCATCACTCCGTCATCACTCCAGCCACACTGAAGACTCCCTGGTGTTGTAAGTGCTTTTGTGCATAAAGTGTAGAAAAGAACCTTGCTTGACCCCATTTCCTCCCCTGTTGTTACAGGTTACCTTTTCCAAGAAGTGTCTCTACATTTCCCAAGACTGGACTAGCTGGCTCTTCTGTGCTCTCCTACAGTACGTGCGGTTTACAGCATTGATCTTGTTAGAAGTGTATCTAAGTATCTCTTAATATCTCCCATGAGCTTGTCATCTTCCAAGGACAGTAATTCAAATAGCCACATTGTTGATCCCCGGTTCTAGCTCAGTACCTGCACATGTTAGAAATAAGTTAAATATTTTTTTATTGTATGAATGAACCATCTGCCTCATGATGTGATATTTTCCATAATTGCTTTTGTGTCAGACTCGGTGACAAACATTATAGGTATAATAGGTTGTGGTTTGGAACATTAACAGTGGAATTTATGGCAAGTGCCAGGACGGAGGTAAGGTGAGCTCTGAAGTTTACTAGGGTGGTTGACATGGCTTAAGCCATGTCTCTTCTTGGTCTCTTCATTTCTAACATGTATTACAGGGTAACTACGAAGTTCTCAAAACAAGTACAACTTTGATAGTGGAACCAGGTCCATGGATAATTATCCTTTGACAATCTCTGCAGGTAATCCCTGAGGGTAAACCTATGGATAACCAAGGTGCTGTGGGTCCTGTGGCAAATCCCTGGTGCAACTGATCCATCTAATGGATGAGAAATCGCACAGTTGTGCTGACTGAAACAGCAAAGGGACATGCAGCCGTCACTTTGCAACATATGGCTTGCCGCTCCTCTTCTGGAGTAGCTCTGAACAGAGTGGTAGTTATGTCAATGACAGTAGCAGGTGAGAGAGGCAGTGAAGCAGTAGTTCTCTTGCCCAGTAAAAGTTTTGGCACCTGGATTTGAACACGAAGGATGCTAACCGGGGAGCTGAAAGATTTCCAGATCAGCCGAATTGCTCAAAGCTGCCAAGTTGGCCTGAGAACCTTCTTTTGTGAGTGAGATATGGATGATAGCTGAAACCACTTCTTAGCTGGAAAATGCAATTTAAGCATATGTTTTAAAAAGCAATGATTAAAATATTACTTTTTCAGAGCCCTTCCGTGCTCCTGAATGCATGGCAGTGCCAAATGCTTAGCTGTGCAGAGGGTGATTATCTTTCAAGACCAGGATAGCAGCTCCCTAGTCACGGCAGGGTAGGTCTCAGCCTTGGCAAGAGTTCTGGAGGTGAAAGAGGAGGATGCACATATTAGTAATAAAGGTGAAAATCCTTCACATGTAGAAGGTGTTGAAATTCCACTTAGCTTATTTATCTGGCTTTGGCAAATGTCCTACATTAAATGGAAGATGGCATGTTCCCATTATTAAATTTCCCTTTTTTTTCTGATAGGATTTCTCCAAATTTATGTCTATCATCTATGCTCAGAGAAAGGTAATGATTTACCTTTCTTGTAGCACATCACTTTTTATATTTCACAGAGACAAGATTTAATTTAATATAATAATTCCTTCAGCTCATTGGAAGAATGCAATATTAATTGCTAATGTAATGATCTTGGATTGGAATTATAAATCCTTTGTATTAACACAAGCTATGGTATATTTAATTATGTCATACAAATAAACATACATAGAAATAGCAATATTGAAAACAAAACAGAATAAAACTTCACAAAACTCGTTGAAAATGATCAATTCTTGAAATTTTAGCCTGCTTTCCCATCTTACCCTTTGCCTAGTTTTATATAAATGTCAGTTATTTAAGTGCTGAGTTGACACCAGTACAATTCTAAAATGGTATTTATATTTTATATATGTATATATGTATATATGTATTTATTTAGTTGTTTGAGACAGGGTCTCACTCGATCACCCTGGGTAGAGTGCTGTGGCATCATCATAGCTCACAGCAACCTCAAACCCTTGGGCTCAAGCAATCCTCTTGCCTCAGCCTCTGATGTAGCCCGGGGTACAGAGACCTGCCACAATGCCCAGCTAGTTTTTCTATTTTTAATAGAAGCAGGGTCTCACTCTTGCACAGGCTGGTCTTGAACTCCTGAGCTCAAGCAATCCACCGGCCTCAGCCTCCCTGAGTGCTAGGATTACAAGCGTGAGACACAGTGTGGTGCCTGGCTTAAAATGGTGTTTTTAATTCCCTAATTCAAACTTCTAGGTTAGAGGTATGCTTTTGGACTAGGTTCCTTGGGGAAGAAAATAGCAACAGAATAAAATATGTGAAGAGGCAGTTGTTACACAAGTCAGTTGCACCAGCCAAATGTCATGTACCTTTTGGGAACAAAACAGTGCATTGGGGTCAAAAAGAAAAGTTGCTTATTATTTTGTATAAAAAGCTGTGATTGGTGGAATGTCTATGAATACAATATGATTGTTGTTTACACGCCTTATGACTTTTTTTGCCCAAAACACAGCAGGTGTTTCATGCCCAGAAGGACTGAGGGGATTAGAAAAGGAATTAGGGGGAGTAGGTCACCCTTCCAATGACAAAAACAACCAAAACAACAGGAAAAAAAAAAAAAAAAAAAAAAAAACCCAAAGAAAAGAAAAAAGAAAAACAAAAAACCCCTCTCTACTTATGTGTTTCTGCTATCATGCTGGCCTGGGTTCATGTCATATCACAGCTCCTCTGTCCACTAGTCACGTGACTTGGGCTACCCACTTAACCACTCAACTTTAATTTCCCATCATTAAAATTGGAATAGTAAAAATAACTACCATATATGGCTTTGGTAAAGACTGAATGAAATTATATACAAAAGCACTTAATAAAGTGTTTGTTAAACAGTAAGCTTGATGAATATTAATTGTAATTGTTAAAAACCCTGTTATTTGACATGACGGCTACAATTTTTATTTCAGGCTGTGCAGAGTAAGTATATGATTAAATGCTCATAAATGTTTGTACTTTAGCTTTATGGTTCCCTAGGAACATTCAGACTCTGATTGCATTGTGCCTAGGTCAAAGAGCTCCCGAAATAAGATACGTCCAGAAAGCCTCAGTCTCCCCAGGGACCTCGGTGGTCTCCCATCATCCTCAGCTTGGGCCCACTACAGTTCGCTCAGGGGAGCTAATGGGACTGTGGCACCAAACCCAGCCCAGAGGCCGCAGATGATTGTATTTCTTAGGAATGCCTTTTAAATCTTGTATATTCTCTGTTGCTATGTTGCTTTTTTTTTTTTTTTAAGTCATTTTTCGTTCTCTGTATTTTTATTCTAAGACGAAAATCAATAAAAAGGCCGGGTTAAATGTCACAAGATGTGGGTATTAGGTTTCCCTGAGAAACCATATATTTGGATGGTGAATTGGCACCAAGAACTCTCACCAGACTTTAAGAACATCCTGTCCTCTCCTTCAGCCTCGTTCTTCTCTTCTCCGTCCAATACTTTAACCACAAGAATACTCATCATTTTCTGCTTGTGTTGCTTCTTTCCTATTTCCCCTCTTCAGCCTTATTAATGTGTCTATAGCCAATTCTTTGTATTAAATTTTGTCTATGTAAAATACAAGTGATGTGCTGGAGGAAGAAGAGGAGACATGAATAGGCATTTTGGCTTTTCTGATAACTTGCTGCTCCCTTGATCCTTTCATTAATCTCCTCGAGTCCCATTTGTATAAAGACAGGGGAATAATAAGCTCACCTTAGCGGTTTTGCAGGATTGTTATGAGGACAAAATAAAACATTAGGTACACATGCAAATATTTTCCATGTTGTTATTATTTCTGAAGGTATCTATTTATTGTTAGATGCATTTATGTGCTATTTCATTTTGTTTCAAAAATTTAAATAGAAGGTACATTAAAGTTATATTTTCTTTCTGAAATATGCCCAAACTGACCCAGTTCTCTTTGACTTTTTAGTAGCCTTTTAAAATAACAATTTTAGGTTCACAGCAAATTCAGTGAAAGGCACAAAAATTCTTCTTCTTCTTCTTTTTTTTTTTTTTTTTTTTTGAGACAGAGTCTCAAGCTATCACCTTGGGTAGAGTGCTGTGTCATCACAGCTCACAGCAACCTCAAACTATTGGGCGTAAGTGAGTCTCTTGCCTCAGCCTCCCAAGTAGCTGGGACTACAGGCACCCGCCACAATGCTGGGCTATTTTTTTGGTTGCAATTGTCATTGTTGTTTGGCAGGCCTGGGGTGGATTTGAACCTGCCACCTCTGGTGTATGTGGCTGGCGTCCTAGCCACTGAGCTAGAGGTGCCAAGCCAATTCTTCTGTTTTTAATATAAAACTAAAATATGACAAAAGTGTTTTCTAATTTACCCATCCTTAAGAAAAAAAGTAATATTCTTCTTTTTCTGGTCTGTCTTTTTTTTTTTTTTTTATTTTTATTTTTATTTTTTGAATTTATTTATTTTTTTATTGTGGAGAAGGTTCAGGGAAAGAAGGCGGGGGAAGAGGTGAGTGACAGGGTCAGGCCAGTGGCATGGTACCACATTGGCTGTATCTAGGTAGAGGCAGTTTCAGGCCGG
>CAUYPK010126801.1:0-10370 GCA_963574355.1 Loris lydekkerianus | reverse complement strand
AGAATTTTCTCCTTCATATTAACTTTAGTGAAATTGATTATGATGTGTCTGGGGGATGTCTTATTTGGGTTGAGTTGTGCTGGAGTTCTGAAACTTTCTGCTATCTGAATTTCAGAATCTCTTGGCATGTCTGGAAAGTTCTCTTTCATAATCTCATGTAGAAGAGACTCTGTGCCTTGTGAAGCCACTTCATCGCTTTCGGGGATTCTTATAAGACGAATATTGGTTTTCTTCGAATTATTCCAGAGGTCTCTGAGAGAGTGATCTGTTTTTGCCCTCCATTTCTCTTCATCTTTGAGAGTTTGGGAGCATTTGAAGGCTTTGTCTTCAATGTCAGAAATCCTTTCTTCTGCTTGGTCCATTCTGTTACTGAGGGATTCTACTGTGTTTCTTATATCTTTGAGGGCTGCAACTTCCCTTTTCAATGTGTCAAAAATCTTTGGTCATTTGGTCTTTGAATTCGTTGAATTCTTGAGACATCTTTTGGGTTACTACTTGGAATTCTAATTCGACCTTATTTGCCATGCAGATTCTGAATTCGATTTCTGACATCTCAGCTATTTGTTTGTTCCTGCGATCTTGTGCTGTGTCTGCCCCATTGTCCTTGGGGGAGTTGATCTACTCTGATTATTCATATTGCCAGAGTATTTCCATTGATTTCGCCTCATGATGGTTGTTCACGTTGTGTCTGGCTGTCCTCAGAGTTGGGGAGGTGTCTTTCCAAGATTAGACCCCAGCGGGATCACTCTATTGTTGCTGGATCTTTGTAGGGAGTTACCCCGTGTAGCTCCTCTGTGGCTGCCCCAGTCAGGGAGTCATGCTTGTGGGAGCAGCTCCAGAGTGTGACACACCCAGATCCAGCAACAGGGTGGGGGGTGGTGCACACAGTTCTGGGAGTGCCTGGAGCCCAGTGACTTTGGCACAGAGGGCCCAAGGCTCCAGCAGTCTCTGGACAGGTGAAGGGCTCCGTGCAGTGACAGGGAGGGCTCCAGAGGATACATGGCTACCAGAGTCCCTGGGCAGATGAGCAGGCGGTGTGGAGGCAGGGAGGGTATAGAAAGAAGGACGTAGGGTTGCGCTCCTCCCGGAGTTCCTGGTCAGGGCGTGGGGTGGCCCTGTGGGCTCAGGTCGCAGGTCACTGCGTAGCTCCTATGGAGGTCTTTGCGGGCGCCAGTTGCAGGTCACTGCGCAGCTCTTCCTGTGGTCCAGGCAGGTGCTGGTCGCGGGTCATGGCATTAGATTCACAGCATTGGCAAAGGCGAAGTGGGTGGGCATTTATGCAGGAAGCAGCATGCAGGTCTGGGCTGAGCCACTCTGGTCCAGTGGGGAGCTGGGCTTAGATGCCTGGATCTCAGCAGCCTGGGGAGAGGAGCAGGCCAGAGGCCTACTTTCTATTGCTGTAGGAAGAGCAGCTAACAGGGGTGGTGAGGATGGTTTTGTTTTTTTTTTTCTTTTTTACTTTGTCCCCAGAATGTGGCTTAATATCTTCCTTATAAAATATATTCAGCAAATAATCATTAAATTGAAATTTAAAATTGTCATTTTTATTCTTAATATTGGATTGTCCTGTCAGATGGCCAGCCTTTTCTGTGCAAAGCAATATCAGTAGTGTAGAGACCCATCTGTAGTCTGGTAAATTGCACTGTGTACAGAGGAATAAGGTTAGTGTTTGGTTGTTCTGGTAGGTTTGGGTAGAGTGGAGGGACAGAGAGACAATTAGAGATTTAGGTATCCTGTTTTGGAAAGCATTCTTCCTAAATCAACTGGATTATTGTATGGCTGCTGTGTGAAAATAGAGCATAGCGTTTTGTTTAGTCTAGTTTGAGACATTCTGAGTGGTTTTATTATTACAGTGCTTCTATTGGAGGCTTTTCCACAGCCCTATAGATTTCATTTTCTTTAATTGGGATGGGGAGGGAGGAAGAAAACAGCATTACTTGGCATTCTTGCCTTTAGAGCTGTGGGTTATTGATTCAGGGCCTAGAATAGTAATGCTTGGAAGTAAAGGTTCCCTTTGGGAGTACCAGTGTTAAAGGGCAAAGGGAAAATGATTAGAATTTAAATCTCCAGACTCCACTGAATCTGTGGCTTCATTAAAAAAAGGAGGGAGAGGAGGAAATGATCTGGGCTGCTGCTGTAGGCTTTGCTTAACACTTGCATCCACAGACTGATAACTCGGAATTACAACCTTTACAAGTTGAGCTACATGGTCAGGAATGAACAGACAGCCAGTGGACAGACTGCTTTTACTGCCAGATGTCAGTTTGAGCCTTTCAATCCTGGTGAAATATCTTTTATATTCTAAAGGGAATGTAATCTTTGGCTTTCTTTGAGCTAGTGAAATCTCTTCCCCCTGTTTGTGGAACATGTAATCACCAAATTATACACGTTTTGTTCTTTGATGTGTAACTCTTTAGAAATTCTATTTCTTCAAAGTCAGGTTTTCCTTTTAGATTGATACCCGCTTGCTGCTTTAAATAGTATATTCTCTAGCCTATTAGAAGAGGGGAGCAATGTGGAATAATGAGAAGAATGTTGGACTAAAATGACAAGTAAGTTTTTCTACCAAACAGCTATGTGTCCTTAGACAAATCACTTAACCTCTCGGAGTATCAATCCCTTTGTGTTTAAAGTAAAAAAAAACTTGAAAAAAAAAAAAAAGTAAATGGGCGGTGCCTGTGGCTCAAAGGAGTAGGGCACTGGCCCCATATGCCAGAGGTGGCGGGTTCACACCCAGCCCTGGCCAGAAACTGCAAAAAAAAAAAAAAAAGTAAAGGAGTTGGATTAATGACTTCTGAGGTTTCTTTGAGGTTGGAAATTTGATCTTTCCATAAAATAAAATGTAAATCTTGCAACGTTCAGCTAATCAATAAATAGTATCTATTTTCATTCTGGGTGTGGTGGCTCATACCTGTAATCCCAGTGCTTTGGAAAGCTGTTATAGGAGGATTGCTTGAGGCAAGACAAGCCTGGACAACATAGGCAAGACCCCATCTCTACAAAATATTAAGGAAAAAAAATTAGCCATGCATGGTGGCATGTACCTTGTAGTACCAGCTACTCAGGAGGCTGAAGTGGGAAGATCATTTTTATCTAAAGAGTTCGAGGCTATAACGAGCTGTGATTGTGCCACTGTACTCCAGCCTGGGCAACAGAGCAAGACCCTATCTCTAAAAGAAAAAAGAAAAAAAAAAAAAAAAAAGAAAATGAGAAAAAGAATAATACCAATTTTCTAATGTATGAAAGGGCTTGTAGGATAGTAGTTGAGAGCATGGGGCTCTGGAAATATTTTGCCTGGAAGGGAATCCTTGCAGTTGACTAGTTGATAGTTGATCCTGGCTATCTCTGTAGATCAGTTTCCTCATCTATAAAAAGGGTGAGAATAATTGTGCTCACCACCTGTGGTTAGTAAGGGTTAAATTAGGTAATAAATGTAAAGTACCTGGTGAATGTGTAGTTAATGTGTTTTCCCTGTGAATTTGCCTTCCTAATGATTCCACTTAAATAAATATTTAAGGTAGCATGTATTCTCTGGGCATTTTCCAACAGATGGAAAAGGCTACAAAAGATTTTTGGAGTGACAGGTGATTGTCATCTTGGAGTTAAAAATATGGCATAATCCATAAGAAGAAAATGGAGAGTTAACTGAATTACATACATTTACTAAAAAGTATACATTTCCAAAATCTGCAAAAAGTTCCCACTAGTGATATTTTACTAGTACTTAAATTCATATCAAAATTTGTTTATTTGTGATTACTTTTTAAAAATTTTTTAAAATTATTTTTTATTATTTGGGATTCATTGAGGGTACAAAGAATTAGGTTACACTGATGGCATTTGTACGATAAGGTCCCTCTTGTAATTGAGTCCCACCCTGAAGACCTCCCTTCTCCCCTCGCCCCCTTCCTCATTCTCCTGCCTCACCCCTTGTATTAGCCCATCTACTGCCTTCATATTAGAATACATTGGATTCTTGCTTCTCTATCCTTGCTTTCTTTTTTTTTTTTTTTTATGAGATAGACTCTCACTCTGTCGCCCTGGGTAGAGTGCTGTGGTGTCATAGCTCACAGCAACCTCCAACTATTGGGCTTAAGCAATTCTCTTGCCTCAGCCTCCCAAGTAGCTGGGACTACAGGTGCCCACCACAACACCTGGCCATATTTTGGTTGTAGCTGTCATTGTTGTTTGGCAGGCCCAGGCTGGGTTCGAACCCGCCAGCTCTGGTGTGTGTGGCTGGTACTGTAGCTGCTGAGCTACAGGTGCCGAGACATTGCTTCTCTATTCTTGTGATGCTTTACTAAGAAAAATGTGTTCCACCTCCCAAAATTTGTTTTCTATCATTTTTTTTTTTTTTTTAAGCGTGCAAAGAGGTGTTATGGTATATAATGATCCCTAGACCTGGAATTCTAGCATTATGACCTTAGATCAGTCACTTTTTCACTGCAGGATTTAATTTTCTCATGTGAAAATCAAATCATTGAAATAGCTAATCTCTGAAGTATGTTCAGGTTGATATTCTATTTTATATTTATTTATTTATTTTTGACAGAGTCTCACTCCATTGTCCTGGGTAGAGTGCCCTGGTATCATAGCTCACAACAACCTCAAATTTGGGCTCAGGAGATCTCTTGCCTCAGCCTCCTGAGTAGCTGGGACTATAGCCACCAGCTACCATGCTCAGCTACTTTTTGTATTTTAAAAGAGATGGGGTCTTGCTTTTGCTTAGGCTGGTCTCCCAACTCCGGAGCTCAGGTGATCCACCAGCCTTGGCCTCCCACAGTGTTAGGATTCTAGGTACAACCATCATCCCTGGCCCAGGCAGAATTCTAGAATTTAGAGACTAAAAACGTAACTCACAGGTGCTTTACAGTTTGTCTACATTAGTCATAGATTTGACTATTTTTCAGATTCTTAGGGCTTCTATATAAAATTAGAAAATCCATACCTTTCCCGATTTTCCTTGCTTTGATGAAAGATAAGCCACAGTTAATATTTAAATGGTAATTAGGCCTTAGATACATGATGGTTAAAAATGTTGCTTTTGTCTGAATGTATTTTGTAAGGTAAATGATTTGGTTGAACGACATATGTCAGGAATGAAAAAAACCCTATAAGGACCTGAGAGTTGTTTACACCGGATTGATATAAATACTCAGTAACATTGAGTACTGGAATTGTTTCTGTTTTATAAAGGAAAATGTTTTCTGACTCTCTGGTAGGAATAAGAGAAAGAAGAAAGGGTGATTAATTTCCTCTCTTTTTGTAAAAAATTATATATGGCAGATATTTGTATCTGTTAAAAACAAATCCTGTTGCTGTGTCTATGAGTTGTCTAAATTGGGTAAAATGAGCATTGTCAGACCTGATGGGGTGTAGTTCAATCTCTTAAGTTTTTAAACTGAAATACAGTTCCTGCTTGGGAACTTGAAATTAAAGTGAAAGTGGAAGACTTCGCTTAACATGGTGTATTGATTTGTCTTATTGACAATAAGTAGATCATTTAAGCTGATTCAAGTGGAAGTCATAGAGTAAGCTTATACAGTGTTTCTGGCTATTTTGAGGAGAAGAGAAACAAATACTAAGCAACTGAGGACAATATAATATCCTGAAGGTTGAAATTCATACATTATTGAAATGCTGTGTGTTCTACATGCTCTAGATTTCATGAAAACAAAGCAAGAGACCACCCTCATTATGGAGATTGGGCAGTAGTCCAAGCAGCTGTGGAAGTGAATAGAAAACTGTCCCTGTTTGCCTCAGCTTTTCAATTCATTTTGGCTAGAAGTTTAAATCACCAAGCAGAAAGGTCACATTGCTTTTTGGGTTTTGAGAGTCATACTGATATTGTTGCAGATTAAATCTTTTTATAACAGTAAATTGAATCTAGTATTAGCAGAAGCTGTTTAAGTAGCGATTTTGCTGTGATGAATAGAAACCTTAGCAGGGAAGGACTTCTTATGTGGGCTGAGGGTTTTTAGGAATCCCAGAGTTTGGAGGTGACAAATTGATTTTAGATTTAAGTTCATGAGAACAGAGGCAGAATCAAATGTTTTTTAGTTGTTTTCAAAATTGAGTACAGTAATCTTTAAGTGTTATATTCAGGCCACTGTGCCAATGACTTTGAATAATCTGGCATTTTACTATAATATGATATATGTACATGCTACAGAATTAAATACTAAAAATAACAGGGCTTATGGGAAGAAATAGGGTTGGGTGCAGATGACTCTAAATCTATGCACCTATGACCCATGGAACTGAAAAAACCAGACCTTGACAGCCCAGGCAGACAGCTCAGCATGGGTGGAAGTTACCATAGAAGATATTAAAAAAGCACCAAAATAGAGTAAAAAACATTGGCTTACAGAAATGTGTCATAATGTATTTTAAAGTGGACACCTGTACCAGTAGATTGCCATTAAGGTGGGCACAGAAGTAAGACTTGACTTACTCCAAGATTAGAACCAGGAATTATGTTTCTCTTAGCCTTGTGTGTAGGCATTAACTTTGTATCTTCCTCAATTACTGTGAAGTCAAAGTATATGTGTGATAACCCAGCTGAAGTAGTCCCTCCTTCCCCTGAATTCTATTTTACTATTCAAGCTCCTCTTGCCTAGGAAAAAAATCAACGTGAACCAATACAAATTCTATGTTCTATTAACGTGACTTAAGTGGTACTTAAAGTGTTGTAAAAGAGCACATTTACAAACAGACTGTAAAAGTACAAAATGTGAACTTTGCCTGCAAGGAATCTTGTTGAAAACATAAGAAATAAAGTTAAATTATTAAATTATTGTCTCAAGGAAACACTACTATAAGAAATGACAAAATGGAGGATATGATTATTAAATCATTAATGCAAGTAGAGTCGCTCAGAGAATTTAGAGATGGGGAAAGAACTCTTCAGAAAAGGATGGGCAGGGACAGTTTAGGTCAGGACAAGATGGGTCGTTGAGTTTAGCAACATCTAACTTAATGCTTCAGAGGTGTTATGCATTCTTAAGTAAAGATTCTCTAGCTGTTAGATATTTAGTGTTATTTCTCCCTCATACTTCCTTCCTTTTACCCAAGGCATTTAAAAAAAAAGCTTATAGAGTAATATTTTATGAAATCATAATGTAGAAAGAATGCCTATGTCTGACTCAGTACCCATGCAAGGATAAAAATTTTAGGGATGGATTTTTAGCTTTCTGTTCCATTGTGCAGTAACTTGTGGTTGTATCATTAGTAAATTAAATTATAATCAACAGACTTTTTTCTGAATGCCAAGTATTTTACAGTATTGTATTAATTTCTGAATAAGATGTGGTCCCTGCCCATCAGGAGAGAGCAGGAAGAACGGCATAGCAAAATAACATGAAAGGATGCGAGAAACATGGAATTAACATGCCAATTGCTAAAACTGAAGTCTTCTTAGAGAAGATGGGATTTGAGCTAGGCTTAGAAAATATGGAAGATTCGGCAGACACTGGAAGGAAAAAGTATTTTTGGCAGAGATGGAGCAAAGAACAGAAGTAGGAAAATGCTGAATATGATCGGAAATAGAGAGTAGAGATGTGGGTGGAATACAGATTACATGAGGGCTAATGGATGGGGGTGTTTAGTGAAAGATAAAGTTGGAAAACTATGTTGGAGCCAAATTGTAAAAGTCTTTGCATATCAGACTGAAGAATTTGATTTATTCTATATGTAGAGGTAAGCCAGTTAAAGTTTTGAGGAAGCAAATAACCTGATCAGAATTTAGAAAGGGAAAACAATTCACAGTCGGTGAGTGCCTACTATGTGCATTACTGCTAGCATTATATACTTTATGTTATTTTATTTACTCATAATAATCCTAAAAAGTAGGGTCATGAGTGGAAGGAGTGTGTGGGAACTCTCTGTACCTTCTGCTTAATCTTGCTGTGAACCTTAAACTGTTTTTTTTTTTTTTAAATAAGTCTATTCACTTATAAAAATAGTAGATATTATTACCTCCACTTGCAAGTGAGAAAACTGAAGCCATGAAAATTTCAAATGATTTGTTCAAGGTCACATAGCTGTTAAGTGACTGCTCAAAGAAAGTCTGTACCTGTCTATAAAGTGTCATCTTCCCACTTAGGAAGTTCATCAGATAAAGAATAGAAGCAGAAAGAGCAGTGGTAAGTCTGTTGTAGAAGATAGATAACGAGGAGCTGATCTAGCAATGGTGATGGAAGTGGAGAGATGTAAAGAAATGTTACAGATGTAGACTTGAAAGAACTTAGAGAGTAATGGGGTGTGAGTGACAAAGCAGAGGAATTGTTGAAGGTACCCAGTTAACGGGGAGAATACCTTCATTAGGTTGTTAGCATTTAGTACATACCCGCCATGTACCTGATACTGATTAGGCAATACAGAGTCAGCATTGAACAAAACGGTCTTTCATGGATCTGTATTCTAGTGTGGGAGAGAAGGATAGTAAATATAATATATTGCATGGAAGATGATAAGTGCTTGGAAGAAGAAGCAGATAAAGAGGAGACGTAAAGACTGATGAAGAGGATGGGGTACAATTTTATCTTGGATGAGAAAGAAAGGTATGTCTTAAGAAATTATATATGATCAGAGACCTAAAGAAAGTAAGGAAAAAAAGCCATGTGGTTTCTGGGGAAAGAGTAGCTGGGGCAGAGAGACCATCAAAGGTAAAAACCCGTAGGAGGGAATGTGCTTGTCATGCTCACAGAATAGAAAAGAGAACATTTGGCTGGACTGCAGCGAATGAAGGACACAGTGGTAGAAAGTGAAGTCAAAGAGGTTGTTGAACGGAGGGAAGATACTGTAGAATTTAAAGGCCATGGTAAGGACTTTAAATTTTATTCTGATGGGAAAACATCAGAAAAGTTTGAGCAAAGTAGTAACATGATCGGACTAATGCTTAAAAGCATCATCCTAGCTGCTGTGTGGAGAACAGGCAATAGGGTTGCAAGGGCCAGACCCATGAGATCCATGAGGCCGATTGGGAGACCCTTGTAATCTAGGCAAAAGAAAATGATGGCTTAGAAGTGATTGGGTTCTGGATAGTTTTAAATTGCACACAAACTTTATGAACACCCGTGTGTGTGTGTGTGTGTGTGTGTGTGTTTTGAAAGTAGGCCTAATTGAATTTTCTGAAAGATTGGATGTGGGAAATGAGAGATTGGATGTGGGATATGAATGGAGCCAAGTTATTTGGCCTGCTCAACTGATAGATTATCTTACCATTGAATTATCTTACCGTTTATTGAGAAGGGGAAGAATATGGATAAAGAAGATTTTGGAGGGAAGGAGTTAGAATCAGGAGTTCAGTTTTTGATGCCTATTAAATACCCAAGTGGAGATTTTAGTATATATTTGGAATTCAGTGGAGTTATAAATTTGTGAGTTATAGGTTATAATTATGGCCATGTACTCTGAAATTGTAATCCTAAGCGGAGATTGGGGGAGCTGTGGGCAATTTGGTATTAACACATCAGTACTATGGGCTAAAGGAAGTATTTCAAACTCAGCAATATCATTTTCATCAAAAAAGTGTGTAAGTAAAGCAATAGATATAACAAACAGAAGAGAGGTCTGAAAATCAATTTTTGAAAGAAAGATAGGGTCAAGAACTAGGGGAGGAAACTAAGAAAGAATGACCAGTGAATGAATGAATGAATGAACGAACGAATACCGTTGCTTGTTCTGCATTCAGTCTTTTGTGTGATGAACTTCTTGTCTGGAAAGATGATAAACTTTAGAAGAATAGGGAGAGCATGGAGTCCTTGAGGCCAAAAAAGAGAGAAATGTTGTAAGGGCAAGGAAATGGCAGGTCGAGCAAGAGATCAGGAATTAATTATTGGATTTAACAATACCAGAGTCATTTGTGAACATGCATAGAGGAATTTTGGTGAACGTAGTTTAAGAAAATGAGGAACCTAGTGGTGACAGTAAGAACAGTTTCATTCAAAGCTGGGTATAGTGGCTCATGCCTTTGATCCCAGCACTTTGGGAGGGAGAGACCAGCTTGAGTAACAGAACATGACCCCATTTCTACACAAATAGAAAACTTAACCAGCTGAGGTGGCCTGTGGCTACACTCCCTGCTACTCAGGAGGCTGAGGCAAGAGGATTGCATGAGTCCTGGAGTTTGAGGTTGGAGTGAGCTATGAGGACACCCCTGCACTGTAGCTTGACGAACTGAGTGAGAGAGACCCTGTTTTAAAAACAAAAACAACAGCAACAAAAGGGATAGTTTCATACATTTTGTGGTTCTATTTTCAGGTGCATACTTATTTATGATGGTATGTCTGTCTTTTTTTTTTTTTTTTTTTTTTTTTTTTTGGGGTGACTATGTTTTACCAGTGCCCCAGCACTCTTCAAATGCACCC